>ML846337.1:22320-35786 GCA_009831015.1 Picea engelmannii
GAGAAATGGGCATTAGATTTTGTAGGGCCCATTAACCCTGCATCTAAAAAGAAAAAGTACATACTTGTATGTACTGACTATGTGACTAAGTGGGTTGAAGCAAAAGCTTTATCAGCTGCAAGTGAACAATCAGTGGTAGATTTCCTTTTTAATGACATCTTTACTAGATTTGGTGTACCTTCAGAAATTGTGACTAATCAGCGAACTCAATTTACCTCTAATCTCATCAAAGCTGTTACAGAACAGTACCAAATTAAACACAGGAAATCTACACCCTACCATCCACAGGCAAATGGACAAGTAGAATATACCAACAAAGTTATTGAGTCCATTCTTACCAAAACAGTACAACTACACCACAAGGATTGGGATGACAAATTACTAGAAGCCTTATGGGATTATAGAATCACCTGGAGGAATACAATAGGACATACACCCTATGAGTATGTGTATGGGAAGCAGGTACTTCTCCCCATAGAATACCAGATCAAAACCTTCAGGACTGCAGTACAAGTTTTCATGAACTTGGATGAATCCCAGCCACAAAGACTCTTGCAGCTTAATGATTTGGATGAAATCAGGCAGGAAGCACTTCAAAGAACCACCCTCATTCAAGAGCAGAGAACAAAATGGCATGACAAGTATCTCAAAAAAAAAAAAATTCAACAAGGAGATTGGGCCCTGTTGTATGACAGCAGATTCAAGAACTTCAAAGGTAAGTTAACTACTCGTTGGATGGGACCTTATGAAATTGACATTGTCTATGACAATGGTTCAATCAGGATAAAGAAAATTGATGAACAACAGACACCACTACTTGTGAATGATCACCGATTGAGATTTTATAACAAACCCCTATAGTAAGAGGAATTTTTTACTCGTATACTACAAAATTCAGATATGCAGGTGATCAGTAAAGAAGGAGACCTTCCTACTGATCCACATTGATTGATTGGTTTATTTTTTTTTAAACTTTTGTACATAGGTGTGGATTGTGTTTTGTTAATAAGCAGAAGGTAACAAGGGATTCTTACCTTCCTTTTTTTTACCTTCGCATTTTATCTTTGTAAGTAGATTTCTATAATTTATTTGATCCTTCAAGAACTTGATAAACATCAGTTTGTAGGCATAAAAAATACTTTGTTCTTCTCCAGTACTAGAAATCTTGTTCTGGTCTGTTTCCAGCAGTCCTGTGTTGGTCTGGTAGAAAAAGTATGTCCTTATATGGTACTATCAGGACACATCACCTAATTGACAAGGAATGATACGCATATTTCAAAATCTTATGTCAATTAATATGAAGTATGGAGCCATGCAGTAACCACTTAAGCTAGAACCAAGAAGCCGAATGCAGCATCTAATGGCAACTCTTATGAAGCAATAATTTATTTTGCTTATGTTGTTGACTAAAGGGAAGTATCTTTAATTTCTTTTGGTTCTGTTGCTAAAAGGAAGAATTTTTTAATTTCTTTTGGTTCTATTGCTAGCTAAAAGGAAGTATTTTAATTTCTTTTGGTTGACAAAGAAGACATAATATTTACCTATGATTGTTAAAAGAACCATGCTTAATCTACTTCAAAGTCTAGAGGCTGCCTTTATCCAGTATTTCAGCATGATTAAAGGGATAAAAACTATATTAGACTACAAGCAACTATCTCACCCTAACTAGACTTCAATAGTATTCATTGGATTACCTTTTCTATAAGAGTAACATATGAGTATATGAACACTCTCTGTCAAGGGCACACTAGGAAAACTTTTATGGAAGAGGATGTATCAGTACCCTAAGGTAACTTAAGGTCATTCTCTTATGGACAAACTCAGAGAAAATTATACATTTGGATCCAATGTGCAATACAAAAGTTTATTTTTCCTTCAGACAAATCTTTAAAGAAATCCAAATAAGAGAATACACCTTCCAACCCAATACCATCCCAGCCTATAAAAAGGTTTTCATACGAGCCTTCCCTGTCACCATGCAAAATCACTCTTTAATAAAATCGAAATAGGTGACTATGGACAAGAAGCCTCTGATGGAAAAAGGGTTTAAGAGACTAACACACCGGGATACTGAACATGTCTGCTAGCAGCAGGTACCAGTCTGTGGTATGAATAGGCAAACCCATCAGGGTACTGAACAGGGCTATTCGCAATGGGGCATTCTGCTTGGGGAAGGGATGTCTCTCACTAATTATCACAACTATCCCACCAGAGTACTGAACAGGCTTGTTGGTAGTGGGTTCTGGTTGAGAAATGTCTCATCTATACTTGTCTGATTGAAAAATCCACTTTTGTCATCTAAATTATGAACACTACAAGCAAAGCTCATTGTTAACATTTATGAGACACAACTCCAGATTACTAAACAAAGATAATTTTTACAAGCAAATGTCCATTTGAGAATTACCCTAAGTCAACCTTATCGGTCTAACATCTAAAGCCTACATTACCTAATAAGGAAACTTCTTAAGAGTGGAGCCCTAACTAGGGAGTCTAATCTACTTATACTGTGAAATTTATCCATAACATTTAATGATAGTAAATCTATGAAGCAAGTTAGGTTGGATCTGTTCTTCTGGAAAAAATATAAAAACCTGTTTGTTTTCACTGTTGAATGCTACCCTTGTTAATAAGTCATCAAAAGAAAGGCAATTTCAATTTTTAGGCATGCAATCATATGCTAGGTGATAAATGTACTTTTGGAGTTTGATTTGGTTTCCTTTCTCTTATCATCTTTTTTCCATTATGATACAGAGTGTTGGATCTTCTTGCATAAGGATATGCAACATCCTTGGCATGGGGGAGGGTCAAACAGCTCCTTCAGAACTCTTTTCCAGACTCACATCTCATCTTCAGAAATCAACATGATCACCCTACAACCCTTCAGAACTAGACACAAAAGAATATAAGCACAGAATAAAGAAGTTTCATGAAGTACAGAAAATTCCAGTACCAAGCTTCCAGAAAACTCCAGCCTAAAAAGATGAACTCTGACAATCTACAAGCTTCAAATAAAAAGGCAGTCACATATGCTATGGGTATTTATCATACAATGGTAAAATCAAAGGTAACATGATATTATTTATTTTCCTTTGCTTATAAAACTACAATAGGTATGAAAATGTATACTAGACCTTATGACCTTAGTGTTAAAACCATGCACCTAACTTTCACTCCCTCATACCCATATGCCTAACCTTAATCAATCCTCTCATCACATAATCGCTCGAAAATTATTGAGGGAAAAATCACATCAAAAGTATGAATATGAAGCATGTATAGTAATGATGGGCCACGAAAATGCTTCATCCTTAAGCAAATCATGAACTTATCTTTTGTCATGAGCCATGATTCAACATCAAATTCACCACTCAGAGGTCCAATCATGTATCCCAAACAACAATGATGCTTTGACACCCAACATTTCATCCCCATCATTACGCTAAATGGGCAGAAATGAAATGACTTATCTGGGTGGCGAAGCCATCCAGATGAGCCTCATCTTGTCTTAATTTCCCTTTGCGGCATCTTTAATTAAACTCGATGTTCGAATTAGCGATGCCATCACCATATATTTTGTTGTTACCAACCTTTCTCCAGTTCCAAGCTTACCTGTCCCTACAATCTCAGGTACCAAATCCTTACCCTCATCAGCTGACTAAATCCTTGCGCTATAGCCCGATTTTTTTTCAAACAATTTATAAAGATGGTTGTAAGTAGACATGAACTGGACTTCCAGATTTATAGAGAGACCGAGGAGTTCCAACTGTGTAGAGAGAAGTATGCTAGAGTGGGATGGATGCCATTTTTGGAGAAATTCATAGGCTGGCATGAGAAGGTATATCACGCATTTATTCAGGGTTACGATGGAGAGATTGCACACATAGGCAATTTGCATCTAACAATCAATGAATCAACCTTAAGGGAAGTCATGGGATTACCTAACAGAGGAGCCAAGTATTTCAAATGAGTAGGAATCAACAAGGAAATGTGCCAACGATTTTTCAAAGAAGACCATCAACACCTTGATTGGAAAAAGGGGATCCCTAGGAACTATATTAAGGAAGAGTATCATCCAATGCTTGCTAGTCTTCAACGATTCCTCACTTGTGATGACAGGTATGCCGTAACCTTCATATATCATCTTAGGCTTCTATTACACTTTGAAGGAGGCCCTGAAATTGATTTCCCATATTTTTTATGGATGAGTCTAAAAAATATGGTAAGAGGTGTCAAATCCCTATCCAAAACTAAGAAGACTAGCACTTACCATCAAGGTCTTATTAAGATGTTAGTTTTACATGAAATCAGGAAGCAAAGGGTTAGCTGGAAAATCATCATCACTCAACACCTTTCCACGGAAAAAAAAACCTGTAGAGGAAGCCCAGCTTGCTCCAGAGAAAGATAAAGAACCTCAAAAGAAAAAGGGCAAGAAATACAAGGCAATTCCATCATCATCCAGAATAGTGAACCAAAACAAAAAAGCTAGTAAACAAGTAGGGCCCTCTTCCACAGTCAATAAGACTTTTAAAAGTCAAGAATCAAAACGTAAAACCAAATTAGTAGAGGAGACTTCAACAGTAGCACTTGAGGAGAAGGGTCATAAGACAAAAATTGTGAGGAAAGGGAAGAATRGCTCAGAAAATAAAAGTGAACAGTCTATAGAACAATCCCCTGTAACCATTCCMCAAATAGAAAAGAAGAAAAGGAAGCCTGTGAGCACCCCTGATCTAGTATCCCCTTGTAAAAGAACCAYAAGGAKCATGGMAAAGAAAAGAAAAGYAGTTTCCAGTCATCATACACATGAAAATCCAATAGATCTTACCTCCCYTTCTGAAGACCTATCAGTCCAGTATGACATCCCTAGTTTGACCGAGGAACAAGTCACTATTACTTTATGTGGGATGAGGGAGGAAGTGGAAGAAAGAGAATACATCCAGCCAAAAAAAATGAATTCAAAAAGAACATTAACAAAATCACAAATGAAGAAAAATATTGGGGATTTGAAAAAACAAAACCAGGAACTAAAACAAGAAGTGAAGGAATACCAACTATTGGACAGGTATATCAAAAATGAAAACGAGCAACTGAAGGCAACCAGCCAGCAACTTCAAGATGACCATGAAGAAACTTATAATAATCTCAAGAAAGTACTAAGACTCTTACAATACATTAGGGTCATAAAAAGGGAGCTGAAAGTAGAAGCCTCAGCCATCAACATCATTGATCCACAAAAGTAAAGACTAGAGTCTCAAATTTTAAAAAATTTTGGGTTTGTTTCAGCTGCATGAGGACATGCAATGGTTTTGGCATGGGGGAATGTTGAGCCTCTAAATTGACATCCCCACTACCCTATTATACTCCTCATCTATACCTTTTTGTCTTACCTAATCTTGGATAAATGACAAAGAACACTACCATTAGCCATTGATGAGGTCATAAGGTAAAGTATAATTAATTCATGCATTTTTGTGGTTTATTGAGCTAGGAGACTAAATGTTTCATGTACTAATGTTTTAATTTCCCACGTGTAATATTTGACCTCTAGATGAGCCCAACCTTTCTGTACCATCTCAGCCATCCAGTACTTATGCGCTAGATTGCAACTGTCTGAATCCAGTACCAAGCGCACCTTCCATTTAGATCCGGTACCGAATATAACCTATCACGATCCAGTACCAACGACCAAAAATTGTCACGATCTGGTACCAACCACTTGTGTACTATTCGAATACGGTACCATTTACTGAATCTCACCTGTCACGATCCGGTACCAATACAAGAAGAAAAATATACCAAGTTTAGCTCCAGATCGTGCCCAAGATAATTGTTAGATGTTTGTTGAATCATCAAAGTTCTAGAAAGGTTATGTTAATCTAGTTTATTTATTTTCTTCATCCTCATACACTTCGTGTCATGAGGATGAAGCTTTAAATATGTAACCGAATATATAAATTTGACAATTTACTGATTTGCTAAAGATTTCACCTCCTTGTGTTTCACGATTAAGATTGTTTAAGTAGTCATGGCAAGGATGGTGGAGGTAGTAGAGAGTTAGCATAACACGATGTTTGAAGTAGTGTTACATATTGCAGAACAGGTTTTGAGTTGAATTTTAATAAAAGGATGTCAATTATTTCTAGGTCTTGATCATTTATGAATGAATGTGAGTTGAGTTATTAGCGTAGCTTGATTCTATGTTTTGAAATTTGAGTAAGAGGAATGTGTGGATTGAAAGAAAGCTTACTGTAGACTCCATTCATTGACCTATTGAAGCGGGAAGGGCCCACCGCCCAACAAAGGTCAGCATCCTTATATATTAGTGTTAGTAGTTGATTTCAATAATATAGATGTTTGATTAGTTGAATCTTAATTCTTGCAGATGATAGCAGTATAGTTCAGTTTAGGCTTCGATTTCTTAGAGATCTTTTTGCATATGCTCTGTTTCTATTTTTATGAAGTTGATTTTGTTTCATGGACATAAATTTTGGCAACAATAGTCAGACATATTTGAAGGAGAACTGGTGAAGTTTACAACAACACATTGTGAACCACAACATACTCAATATATTGACTATTGAACTACCCATGCTATGTCTTGATGATTGATGTGTTATTTCCCTTTCAGAAGTGTGATTTCATAGTTAGTTTTATGGGTCAGATAGCAGAGTTTATCTTTCAAAAGAACTCCATATCATACTTGCATATGCCATAATGGAGTAGATAGCCTCTCTGTGAAAGACAACCAAAGTGTGTTTTGATTTGCTAGTTTGTTTTAATTCCAGCATGCATAATCTAGAATAGTTCTATACTCATGACATTAGAATTACCTTTCTTACTGGTGTCTTGTAACTCTATTGATTACGAATCCTAGATTGATAATTAATGAGTGAATTATACTAAACATATAAGTAGCACACCATTTTTGCGCCATTGCCGAGAAGTTGCAAATGGTAGGAAGTGATTTTTAGCTTAGATTGTTTGCATAGTTTTTGAATGATTTTAAAGGCTGCGTAAGGGAGGAGGATAAAATGTTTAAGAGATGAATGAAGAGCCATGCGGACACTAGATTGGGGTTCTCCGAAGCCAAGTTTCCTTCTTACCTTCTAGATAGAATTAGGATTTCAAATCAGTTAAGAATCAAATTTCCATTTTATGCATAGATATAGAGATAATAAGGGTAGGTTTGTAAGATCTAAAGATTCAAAAACAACCCCCCCAATAATCCAACTGAAACTGGTGCAGGAAAAATTCCACCAGGAGAAAGTTCAAGGGGAGCCAACAAGGCTCCAAAAGAAGAACCTAAAATGGAAGAATCAGCATTGGCGCAGGCAGAACGTGAACCTGTTGAACGTTCAGGAGACACACAAAATCCAGTTTCTGAACCATCTATCAGTGGAATGTTAGAAGAAGAAGGAAATGAAACCACTGAAACTGATACCTTTGGGTTTCCAATCTTGGATATTTCTAGAAACATCATCATGAAGAATTTCCCACTATCATCGTTACCCACTTTCAGAGGTATGTCAACTGAAGATCCAGATTTATTTTTATTCGAGTTTGACATATTATGTAGAATCTATAACTAATCAGATGATTCCCAAAAACTTAATCTCTTTCCTGCTACAATGAAAGATTCAACCTTAAGATGGTTCATGAGTTTAGGAGAAAATACAATCCTCTCTTGGGATTAGATGAAAAACACATTTTTACGGAAATACCAAGACTATTGTAAGGATAATGCTAAAAATGACATTTTTAAAATGCAGCAAACAGAAGATGAAAGCCCTGAAGACTACTTAGAAAGGTTCTTATACAACTACCAGAAATCAAAATTATTCACCATAGACCCAGTTGTAGTAAGAACCGTATTTTTGAAAGGTATTAGAGATGACTGCATAGAAGTTTTAAATTTCTTAAGTTCAGGAGATGTGCACCAAAATCCTTTTGTAGATATTGCAGATTACTGTAGAATGTACTCAAGAGGACAAGCTAAAACAGACAAAACACGAGGAGATTATTTTAGCATAAATACAAGACAAAGCTCAGGAACTGTCACCAGAATTGAGTTAGGAAACTTATTAGAGAACTTTAAAACAGACATCTTGAGCACAATCAGTAACCAGTTAGATACACTAAAACTGAAAAAGAAACAAGAATAAGAGACTTTTTTAGCAATCTTCTGTCCTAGATGCCGAAAGAAGCGTGGTGAGAAAGAATGTCCATTAAATTTCATATAAATTTGTGGCCTTTGTACACTATAGCACCCCACATCTGAGTGTTCAACTTTGTTTGAACTACAATCCATGTATATGGGAGGAGGAGTCTCAAAAGAAAAATCATACCCTTCCAGAAGACCTTGGAGAACATAAAAACCCAATGCACAGTATCAACAACAACAATGGGGTCTTCCCCCAATGAACTATCCACAATGGACACCTCAGCAAGCTCAAACTCAAACTTGGCAACAAGGTTGGAGGGGGCCTATGTATGGGAATCCCTCTTACCCTACATATCCACAGTATCCTACAAACATTTCCCAATTACTACCTGGATTCAACCCACCACATATGAAAGATTTACTCCCACCTCCTATACAACAACAATTTACAACCCCCTTGAACCCTAACCAGTAGCAACAAGCACCTATAAATGCCAATCAATAGCCACAAAACAAAGCTTCCCACAACCCTCAGAGACCAACAACAATCCCTGCCCAGCCAATCCCTAACCCCAATAATCGACGCACACACCCTGTGCAGAATACAGAAGTTCAAACCTTTCCCACCTATGAAATTCAACTACGATCAGGGAAAGTTGTAAATCAATCAAATCCTTCAGTAATAACTCAAGAAGAAAATGATAATCATTATGATAAATAAAACACTCAAACCACCCCTATAGAAGAATCGACTTCCCCTCCGATTCCAATCACTTCTCAGTCTATACGAGTACCTCAACAAGTTAATATTCCACCCTACCCTGAAAGACTATTAGTGAATAAACCCGACACACCCTTGCACAAAGATATAGAGGATGAATTACAAAATGTATGTATAAAAATACCTCTGCTGCAAGACATTAAGGATATCCCCATATATGCCAAAATCATAAGGGATCTTTGCCTTAAGAAACCAAGAAGTAAAAAGAAGGAACCTTCCCTTGTTCAGGTGGTGGGGCAATTATCTGAATTTATTTCTGAAATTTTATACAAATATAATGAGGGAACCCAGTAGTCACTGTTGAAATTAATGGTATTTCTTTACCAAACACACTCATTGATTTGGGTGCAACAATTAATGTAATGCCTTTTGACACTATGAAAAATCTCCAAATCAACCAATTAATACCAACCCAAACCATGATAGAGTTGGCAGATAAGTCAGTCATTAGCCCTGCAAGAAGTTTAGATGATGTCCCAGTCACTCTAGCTTCTTGGGAATATCCAATAGACTTTATAGTCATCTACTCTAAATCATCCTCCAAACTAGGACACCCTATGGTTCTTAGTCATCCTTGGCTGGCCACAAGTCAAAAGCTTGTCCTCTTTCCTCCTGCCCAACCGGCACAGGAGATACCTGTCTGGTTAGAAAACCATTATGGAGAAGAAGATTGCATCAGACCCCTGTTAACACTTGAACAGGTAAGAGGAATGCATGAACAATCGGATGAACACGTCTTAACTTTATTTTTGGCTGAAACAAATTGTATTGAATACCCGAGGTCTTTTGCAGAATTGTCACACATTTTCAGTTCTGAATTTCAACAAACTTGGCACCCTGATATCACTCAATTATATACTTTATCACCAGCTTCCCCAGAGAAGGAAGAAATTACTGAACTTGTTGAGATTAGCCTAGGAAAACCTTTGTATATCAACTCTAGTTTGGAACCATAACAAAAGACACAAGTAATTGAAATGCTCCAAAGACAATTTGATGCATTTGCATGGGATTATGCAGACATGAAAGGAATTCACCCTGGCACATGCACACATCATATCTACACTAATGACCAAATCAGACCAGTTAGATAGCCTCAATGAAGGATGAATCCAACCCTTAATGATATTGTAAAAGAGAAATTGCAAAAACTCCTTCAATCCAATCTCATATACCCCATTTCAGATAGTCAATGGGTGTCTCCACTTGCCATAGTTCCCAAGAAAAATGGTAAGTGGAGAATATGTGTAGACTTCAGGGAGTTGAACAAATCCACCCATAGGGATTATTTTCCCTTACCATTTATGGATCAGGTGTTGGATACCTTGTCCGGAAAGAATTATTTTTCATTCCTGGATGGGTTTAGTGGTTATAACCAAATACAAATAGCACCTGAAGACCAGCAGAAGACGACTTTCACCTACCCATTGGGGAACCTATTCTTACAGGGTTCTTCCTTTTGGACTTTGCAATGCCCCAACCACTTTTCAAAGGGACGTCTATCCATTTTCTCTTATTTGATCAATGATTGTGTGGCAGTCTACATGCATGACTTTATAGTCCATGGAAAAGACTTCCAGGAAGCTTTGACTAGTCTAGAAAAAGTCTTGATTAGGTGTAAGGAAACTAATCTTTCCCTAAGTAATGAAAAGTCAAAGATGATTCTCACTGAAGGTATTGTTTTGGGACATCACATCTTTGGTTCTGGAATGATAGTTGATCCAGAAAAGATTCATATTATCACACAAATCAGAATACCTTCCTCACAAAAGGAAGTTCGTAGATTTTTAGGGCATGATGGCTACTATAGAAGATTCATTCCGAATTTTACAAGCCTAGCTACCCCTTTATTCAAGTTATTATCTAAAGAAGCTGAATTTAAGTGGGATGATGAATGCCAAATATCTGTTGAGATTCTAAAATAGAAATTTTCAACTACCCCTGTATTAAGAGGACCAAATTGGTCCCTTCCTTTTCATATCTGTATCGATGCCTCAGAGATAGCTCTTGGGGCGATTCTTGGACAAAGAGAAAATCAAATGCCTTATGCTATTTACTTTGTCAGTAAAAATCTATCTCCAGCTGAAGTTAATTATATGGTCACATAAAAATAATTGCTAGTTGTGGTCCATGCTATCAATAAATTTAGACACTATATTATAGGATATCAAGCTTTTGTACACACTAATCATTCATCCATCAAATTCTTAATGAACAAACCTGTAACAAATCCTAGAGTTACAAGATGGTTGTTATCATTACAAGAGTTCAATATCAACATTATTGATAGACCTGGTAAGGATAATCTTGTGGTTGATTTCTTATCTAGAATGATTCATCTAAGAGATAACGCACCAGTAGAAGATAACTTTCCTGATGAAAAATTGTTTGTTATTTCTACATTCACTCCTTGGTATGCAGATGTAGCTAACTATCTTTTGACAGGGAAGATGCCTCATAAATTGTCTCCTAGAGAAAAACAGAAAGTAATTCAGCTATGTGCAAACTATATGTGGCACGGTGATTGTCTCTACAAAACAAGAACAAATTTGGTAATCAGGAGATGTGTAAGGGAAGATGAAATTCATGACATTTTGCAAGCCTGCCATGATGGTCCTTGTGGAGGACACTTCGCAGACAATAGGACCGCCTATAAAGTTCTGCAATCTGGTTATTATTGGCCTCATATTTTCAAAGATGCTAAAACCTATGTATCCAATTATGATGAATGCCAACGAATGGGTGAGCCTATTGTACGAGACCAAATGCCACTTCAATCCCAATTAGTCATTGAACCTTTCGAGAAATGGGCATTAGATTTTGTAGGGCCCATTAACCCTACATATAAAAAGAAAAAGTACATACTTGTATATACTGACTATGTGACTAAGTGGGTTGAAGAAAAATCTTTACCAGCTACAAGTGAACAATCAATGGTAGATTTCCTTTTTAATGACATCTTTACTAGATTTGGTGTACCTCGAGAAATTGTGACTAATCACAGAACTCAATTTACCTCTAATCTCATCAAAGTTTTTACAGAACAATACCAAATTAAACACAAGAAATCTACACCCTACCATCCACGGGAAAATGAACAAGTAGAATCTACCAACAAAGTTATTGAGTCCATTGTTACCAAAACAATATACCTACACCACAAGGACTAGGCTAACAGATTACTAGAAGCCTTATGGGCTTATAGAATCACCTGGAGGAATACAACAGGACATACACCCTACGAGTTGGTGTATGGGAAGAAGGTACTTCTCCCCATATAATTCTAGATCAAAACCTTCAGGATTGCACTACAAGTTGGCATGAACTTGGATGAAGACCAGCAACAAAGACTCTTGCAGCTTAATGATTTGGACGAAATCAGGAAAGAAGCACTTCAAAGAACCACCCTCATTCAAGAGTAAAGAAAAAAATGGCATGACAAGTATCTCAAAAAGAAAAATTTTCAATAAGGAGATTGGGCCCTGTTTTATGACAGTAGATTCAAGAACTTCAAAGGTAAGTTAACTACTCGTTGGATGGGACCTTACGAAATTGACACTGTCTATGACAATGGTTCAATCAGGATAAAGACAATTGACAAACAACAAACACCACTACTTGTGAATGGTCACCGGTTGAGAATTTATAACAAACCCCTATCAAAAGAGGAATTTTTGACTCGTATACTACAAAATTCAGATATGTAGGTGATCAGTAAGGAAGGAGACCTTCCTATTGATCCACATTGATTGATTGGTTTATTTTTTTTTTAACTTTTGTACATAGGTGTGGATTGTGTTTTGTTAATAAGCTAAAGGTAACAAGGGATTCTTACCTCCTTTTGTTTTACTTTCACATTTTATCTTTGTAAGTAGATTTCTATAATTTATTTGATCCTTCAAGAACTTGCTAAACATCAGTTTGTAGGCATCAACAATAATTTTGTTTGCTTCGGTACCAGAAATCATGTTTTAGTCTAGTACCAGCAGTCCTGTGTTGGTCTGGTACTAGAAGTCTGTCCTTATATGGTACTATCAGGACACATCACCTAATTGACAAGGAATGCTACGCATATTTCAAAAGCTTATGTCAATTAATATGAAGTATGAAGCCATGCAACAACCACTTAAGTTGGAACCAAGAAGTCGAATGCAACATCAAATGGCAGCTCTTATGAAGCAATAATTTAATTTGGTTCTGTTGCTGACTAAAGGGAAGTATCTTTAATTTCTTTTGGTTCTGTTGCTAAAAGGAATAATTTTTAATTTCTTTCGGTTATTTTTCTAGCTAAAGGGAAGTATTTTAATTTATTTTGGTTGACAGAGAAGACATAATCTTTACCTATGATTTTTAAATAAACCAAGCTTTATCTACTTAAAATTCTAGAGGTTGCCTTTATCCAGTATTTCATCATGATTAAAGGGATAAAAACTATATTAGCCTACAAGTAACTATCTCACCCTAACTAGACTTCAATAGTATTCATTGGATTATCTTTTCTAAAAGAGTAACATATGAGTATAT
>ML846338.1:0-15396 GCA_009831015.1 Picea engelmannii
AAAAAAAAATCTTGGAATTCATTTTCCTTCTAAGAGAATCTTACACATTAATATTCACTCTATCTTTCCACCAAGATTATACACACTTTGTTTCCTATATTTTTTCATGTGGCAATCTAGAACAATAAGATACAACCTTGAAGTTTAACAACTCTTGTCTCAACTTGGATGCCCAATATTTTAAGTTTTAACTTCTCCTTCTTTTCACCCATAGAATATTGTAAATTAATTACCATTTGATATTGAACATTTTCAGGGGTGGTAGGTGCAAGGCGGGGGGAAGTCATCCCTAATTGATTTGTAAAATTATGTGGATATTCATTAGAACAGCTCGTCACAATAGATCTTATAATATTATGAAATCTTAGACTATGCAGACTAATTTTCCTTAGATCCCAGATTAATTAGTCACCAACTTTGCTTGAATTTATGAAAATAACTGAATACAAAAATGAAAGAACAAGAAAAAATATACACACCATCCACACAATTGAACACAAGATGTACCCTAGGAAACCCAATACGGGACAAAACCCAACTAGAAGGTGAGGCCTATGCTTTGCTCTCTTTTCTTCAGTTATGGAAAGCAAGTACAAAGAAAAAGGCGTTCACTAAGGAGTTGAGTTTAACACTATGGCATGAATGACAACTACAGAATCTCATACCTCCTCTACTATGCTCTCAAAATACCACTCCTTGGATGCTCTACACAACTATGGAACAAGTGTGATACAAAAGAATGAAATATTTTCTCCTCCTAACAGTTGTTATGTATATAAAAATAAGATAAGGATAATAAAATTTAATAGTAAACAATTATAAATAAGTAAAAATGACACACCTCTTCATAAAGAGGCATAGAGGCATTATCTAGACTATATTTATAATTGAGTCCCATTCATTGTAAATATCATTAATCATTATTATTCATTCTATCAATCAAATATTTTATTTTATCTCATATATTGAATAAATTACCGAATGCTCCCACTACATTGGTATCATAGCCCATGGTATTTCTTAAACCACTTCGTAAAAAAAAATATTGACTCGATAAAAAAAAATTTACTGACTCGGTAAAAAAAATGCATTATATATAAAAAGTCAATTTTTATATACCCTTCAGAAAGTGAATTAAAAATGGATTCTATAAAGAAAAAGCCCAACCCTAACTCTGAGATGGTTAGCAATGACAAACTACACGCAGATGTTAGCCAATGTAGAGATGAATTCAACAGCATAAGACATCAACTTGATAATGATGAAAAGAGAAATAAAGAGTTGGGATAAGGACAAAAGGAGTTAGAGGAAGCACCAAAAGAATTAAGAAATAAAATCAATAAATTAATAGAAGAGGAAGACAAAAAAGATAGGGTAATAGAGGAGTCTGGGAAACGATGGCACACCCTATTAAAAATAATAAATGGCGACGAGGATGAAACAACAAGGATGCTTAATAATCAGAATGAAATAATTGACCAACTAATTGAAAGGGTAGACACGTTATTTGCATAATCATTAGCCTACCAAAAACTGCCACAAAGTCCAGAATCACAAAATACAAGTGATCAGAGACATCAAGAAGCACTAGAATTAATTTTTTTAGGCAGTATGCATAACTCAAGATTTCAAGATAGATATTTTCAAAAACATTTAAAATAATTACCGAAATATGACGATAAGGACCCTAGAGGAGCCATCATCTATGTCAACAAAATGGAGGGTATCTTTGAATCAAATTCCCCGCTAGGTGAACAAGAAAAAATAATGATAGCATTCAACAACTTAAAAGATGAAGACTTTGAATCCAATTGGGAAAATGAAGAGGAAGATGAAGACTCTAAATCCGTTTGGGAATATAAAGAAGAAGATGAAGAAAACGGTGATTTTGATGAGGAAATTGATGCGAACCAGGATGGATTTCTAAATATGTTTTATGCATTATCCGTAGCCTCACCCACCAAAGATGACAGTAGCATAGGCTCATTGCATGTCAAAATTGCAAGGGACTATCTATGGAAGAGGCACTTCATCTCTAGAAGTGAAATGGGAAATTTTGGAGATGAGGATGTGCAGTTCTATGTATTGAGACTGGAGTCTCAATTAGGGTAGACAATGATAAAATCCCATACAAAATGGGCCAAAACACTAGCACATCACATACCTCTCATATGTCCTCCCACGGCCCTAAACCTAGCAGAGAAACTCCATAACAAGGAGATCCAATGGTCTGATAATATTGTTGAAATCTTGTTAACATGGTTATACTACGGGAATGGCTATCATTTTATCCTAACAGAAGAGGAGCTCCTCAAAAAAAAGGTCACTCTTGTAAGACTTCTTGACAAGAAATTCAATAGAGAGCTTCTCAGTTTGGGAGAAGATGAAGATGGTGCTAAAATTTATGGTCAATAAAGGAACTCATTCATTAAACTACGACCTCGTCTTGGAAATCTCATAAAATATATCTTCGAGTTGTTTGATAATGGAGAAGACCATCTACCCCTAGACCGATGGTTCAAGTTCAATCAGATGTATTGTCACACTCTGGAAAATTTCAACACTCGGAAGTATGGATATGCATTCTTTGATACAATCACAATGGATTATAAACACATAGTCTTATGGAAGGCCTTCATGTTTTCAATCAACACCATGTTTTAGGACATTACCATCACATTCAACATGGGTCCACAGCATGAGTATGCATGATACTTTGGATATAATGAGTTGCATGAATGACCTAACAACTTCTGCAGAAAAGACCAAATATTGACTAGCGACTTTGCTGACAATTGGCAAAAATGAGAATTTTGGAACAAGTGTATCAAATCTCAGCATGAGCACGCATGCAACTAGGGGACAAGGTTTTCCATGATGAAGAGGTGCATCGTGAGACTTTTTTTTATCATTTGAAGCTCATGGTTCTAGTATTTCCTATATTGGACTACGTAAAGCTATTAGATGATGAGAAAACATAATGATCCTGACGAATGGCTTGAAGGATCTTTTGAAAGTAATATCCTTTCTTTGAGGACAAAGCAATTTTGAAGAGGAAAGTAATGTTATGTATATAAAAATAAGATAGGGATAATAAAATATAATTATTAATTATTAATGAATAAATAAGTAAAAGGACACCTCTTCATAAAGAGGCAAAGAGGCATCCAATAGACTATATTTATAATCGAGGCCCATTCATTGTAAATATCATTCATCATTATTATTCATTCTATCAATCAAATATTTTATTTTATCTCATATATTGAGTAAATTACCAAGCGTTTTCACTACAGTGGCTCGATATTTAACATAGCCAAATAGTCATCTAGGGTTAGGGTTTTGACTTCCTCCACCCTCAATTAGCGATCGAGTTTCGACCTTCTAGAATCTTCTTGAAAGTGAGGCAAAAGACACTGTCAATAAATTCAAACTTCAAATGAGAGAGTTTTTTGAAGCTAGAGAAGTTGAATGGAGACTTAAAAGTGAGGCTCTCTTGTTGGCTTATGGAGATGAAAATGCAAAATCTTTTCATCATTATAAAAATCGCAGAAGAAATGTCAAATATTGTTTGAAAGATGTAGAACATGGATGGTGAAGAGGTCAGAAACTTTGAAGATATAGGGATGATGGAATTGGAACACTTTGGGGGTGTATACAAGGAACACAGTGGGGCGACTATTGTTGAGGTGGTAAAAATGAAAAAAAAAATCATGATTTTGTAAATGATAGTTTAAAAGAGGTTTTGGTGGAAAAAGTGTCTAAGGATGAACTCCAAGAAGCCCCGCACAATTTTCAAAAAAATAAAAGTTCAAGGTTGTATGGTTGGCCTATAGAATTTTTCTTGGGATTCTATGAGTGCTTGATTGAAGATGAATTAATTAGAGTGACTGAAGATTATGAAGCCAATGGAAGAATTCTTACAACTTTTAACTCAACCTTTATTCCTTTGATTCCAAAATCTGCAAACCCGTGTTCTTTTGAAGAACTTAGACCTATATCTTTATGCAATTGTATTTATAAAATAATTGTTAAGATAATTGCCATAAGGGTTAAGGCCCTTTTGTCTAATACCATCTCTCAAGAAAAAATTGGTTTCTTATCTGGACGACAAATCCATGAGGCTATCGGAGTGGCACAAAAAGTTATTTATTTTGTAAAGTCTAAGAGACTACCATCCATGGTTGTCAAAATTGATCTCTCAAAGGTATATGACAACTAGTTGGTTGTACCTTAGGTTGAAGTTAATTCTTGTTGGCTTGTGTCTATGTTTTGTTAGTTGAGTGATGAGTTGCAGTATTTATGTTTCCTTTGTTATTTTAATCAATGGCATTGCAACAAGTTTCTTTAGAACATGTAGAGGGTTGGGACAAAGTTTCCCTCTATCACCCCTACTTTTTCTCATTGTGGCAGAAGCACTACATAGGGGATTGAGTGAGGCAAAAAGGGAAAGTAGCTTCAAAGGTATTAGAAAGAGGGAAAACATGTATTTGTCGCATCTATGTTTGTTGATGATATTATGATATTATGTGATGGGTCTAGGAGGGATGCTTATAAGTTAAAAGAGATTTTGGATCTTCATTGCTTGGCTATTGGCATGATGATAAATTCTGCAAAATCTACTATTTCTTTTTGGGGCATTTCTGAGGTGGATAAGAGGTTTCACTCTCAATAGTTTCCATGTTAGTAGGGGGGTTTGCAAAATATTTTGGCTTTATTATGAAGCCAATTGATTATGGAAAGAAGCATTGGGCCTAACTTATTGCAAAATTTGAAAAGAGATTGTTTATCTGGTGTTTTAAATGAGTTTCAATGAGGGAAAAGTTACACTGGTGAAATCTTTGTTAGAAGTTATACCATTGTATTGGATGTCTTTGGTATTCATCCCCAAAGGTGTACTAGACAAACTTAGGAAAATCAGTTTCGGGTTTTTATGGTCTAGTAGTAGTGAAAATAAATGTATTCACATTGTAAAATGGGATACATTGATTGTTCTAAAGGAATTGAGGGGGTGGGGATTGAAAAACCCACATCATTTTGCTAGAGAATTAGCAGCCAAAAAAGTGTGGAGACTGATTGTGAACTATAGGCAGTGGAGTTGGGTAATTGTGTAGAAATATATAAAACTTGCTTCATGGAGGAGTGGATTCATAACCTTGTAAAAATTCATAAGAATGGCCCTCTTATTTGGAAGGCTACTATATTAGCATTTACAATTCTTGGCAAGTGGTTTGTTTGGAATGTTGGGGGTGGAAAAAATGTTAATGTTGGGAAAGACCCTTGGGTTGGGTGTGATGAAGGGTATAGACTTCCAAAAACTGTTTTTTTCCCTTGAGAGGGAATTCTTATTTTTTTAATCTATATCAAGTTGCTAATCCAATACTTATGTCTATCTAGAGCCAGGAATAGAGGACAGTGGATCAAATAGGTTTGGTCAGTGATGATGTAAATATCCAAGGTGATTCTATCAAAATTAAAAGCAATCCATTTATTCTTAAGAGATGTCTTTAATGAGTTAATCTAGTTAAAAAAATCCTAGTCGAGGCCAATACACACCAAAACTCATATATAAATCTATTTTCTCCATAAAATCCTAGTCAAGGCCAATACACACCAAAACTCATATATAAATCTATTTTCTCCATTGTAGTTGATCCAACTTGGTGGTGGAATTTTTTGTGGAAGTTAAGTGTCCTCTAACAGGAAAAATCCTTCTATGGTTAGTCTGTTGATTTTTACTAAACCTAGAAATGATTTCCACTAAATTTACTTCACACATATTATTTGCACGGAAAATAAAATGTCCCAAATCTGAAAACTTATGAATGGAAATACATTGGATTTAATCATTGAAAATGCATACCGAAATCATAAATAGCACGCACATTTGAACACAGATATTTATGGGCAATGCCCCTGAAAAAACCCAAAGGGAAAACTAGTCAATTGAGAGAGAAATTTTATTATGCTCACGGAGAAAATTTATGGAAAGTATAACAATACAAATCAGCAATTAATGCACCTCGAAAATCATGCCAAACCCAACAGAAACTTGTTGTAGCCAAGGAAATCATGCCCAGCACTTGGTATGACCTATACGACCTCCAAAACCAACAATTAATGTTGTGGCCTATCTTGAAAACCATGCCTATCTCACATGTTTGGATTTCACTGTACATCCCTGTTGCAAATCATATTGTATGGCCTGAAATAGTATGGTTGTACCCTCCTTTGTTGTACGACCCTCTTCCTCGATTTCTGTGCACTCGTTTTTCCTTGGGATGCATGCTCCTTCCTTCTCTTGGAATTTCGCCCTCCCTTCTCCTATTGTAATCTCTCTTTCCTCTCTTCTCTTTCAGCGCTCCAAAACTTCCCCTCACTCAATATATGCCTCGCATTCTCCTTAGATCTACTTTTATAATCTCTTAATGACCAAATCCATAACCCTAAGATCTCAACGATCAATATTAGATCTTGCCTTCCCAAGATCGACGATTGTGACTTAATCTCTCATTGAGACGACTTAAATCACTTAAGTCACTCAACTTTATAAAAAATCCACTATAGTCATTAAATAAAATCCACATTAAATTTATAAATGTAATTATAAAGTTAAAGATCTAGAGAGCATTGCTCGAACACCTCCATGTGTTAGGCACTGCCACTGGGGAAGTACCTGTCATAGCTACCCCAAAAACTAACAATCCCTCTTAGTGAGGAAGGTACTTCTGGAACCTCCACATAGATCTGTCTCCAACCCCATCACTCCATCTATTATTGTCTTTCTCCCTATGAACTAGAAAGCTTCTCTGCCACCTACACTAGATCATGTACTGAAGCCTTGTTCCTCCTCACCATGCCCTTAGGAGTCTCCTCATACTCATGACCATCCAACTATGTCCTCTCATACCAGTTGAGACTCCTGACAGTACTGGAAGTAGCCTCACAACCACTTGTCATTGGCATTGATCATGAATCCAAGATCCCCTTCAACTCACACACAGGTTGTCCCAACAACCTGTATAACCTCCTCTGTCTGACACCAAGCATTGTTATTGCATCAAGGGTAGGTCTCTCTGGATATATGAGCACATGTCCATGTTGGAACACAACTCCATATCCCTCGTCCTCCAAAGCTGATATTGAGAGAAATCTTACCTTCATCTCTAGAAAAAACAACACCTTTGCCACCTCCAAAGATCCTCCTAACTCTAGTTGGAATCTCACACATCCAACCCCCTTCATTGAATGTATGGTACTAGTCCCACAACCCACATGACAGTCTGAGTTTGTCTTTGAAACACTAAGGAACATCAACCTAATTCTTGTCATATGGCGAGATGAGCCATTTTCCACAACCCATGCTCCAACATCCCCAAACGTTGCACTACCACTCCCTGAAAGACAAGACACAGAAGAAAATTCCTTCGTGAATTTCTCAGCAAAATCATCGATCTCAGTTGATGTTGATGTTGCTACCTGTGTCTCCTTATTTCCCTTCTTCTTGTTTGGACATTGACTTGCATAGTGGTCAGTCTTATGACATGCAAAGAATTTCACTTTGCTCATATCCTTCTTTCCATCTCCCCTACCCTTCTTCGCATGAAGAGCAACATTTTCCTCGTCTTCATCACCCTTAGCATGATTGCCTTGAAGATCCTCCTCACGAGTCTCCTCCAAAGAGAATTCATCCCACAACCTCTACCAGTCACGAAGATGTTCTCGTGCCACAACTCCCTTCACAAAGGCATCCCACTTTTCTGAGAACCCATTCAGAGTTGTCCTCACAAGTTCATCATCTTTGACATCCTCTCCAACATCAATTAACTCATCACTAACCTATGATATCCTAGAGAGATATGATGCCACTGTGTCAGTCTTGGACATCTTGGTGCTCCTGAGTTTCTCCCTCAGCACCATATTCCTATTTTGGTTTCCACTCCGATAAAGCTTTGTCAGAGTCTCCCACATCTCATAGGCGTATTTATTTCCATACATGGGATATGATATGGTCCTTCACGGCATCCAAGAGCATCATTTTGGCTTTCACATTTTTCTTATTAAAGGACACCAAAAGCGATGTATTTGTGGGGACAACCTGGGTTTTCTCCATTAAGTCCCAGATTTCATTTTCCCCCAACAACAACATAATCTGCTCTTTCCATGGGCTAAAACTCATAGCCTCGTCCAGCCTATCCTCAAACCTCAATCTGGTAACCATCCTCATCCAACTGACCAACAGTTCTTTTCCCTTACTTTTTCCAAGCAAAACCCTTGCAATCCCTGCAAATCCTTGTGTCAAAGTATTCAGTGCCCCTCTTTAGAGTCTCAGCTATGATACCATGTTGATTTTTACTAAACCCATAAACGATTTTCACTTCCAATAAATTTGCTTCACACAGATTATTTGCATAGAAAATAAAATGTTCCAAATTTGAAAACTTATGAATGGAAATACACTGGATTTAATCACTGAAAATGCACATTGAATCATAAACAACACACATTTGAACACAAATATTTATGGGCAATGCCCCTGGAAAAACCTTGAAAAGAAAACCAGTCAACTGGGAAAGTAATTTTATTATGCTCGAGGAGAAAATTTCTAGAAAGTACAACAATACAAATCAGCAATTAATGCACCCCGAAAATTGTGTCAAACCCAACAGAAATTTGTTGTGGCCTATGAAATCGTGCCCAGCACTTGGTATAGCATGTGCAACCTCCACAACCAAGAATTAATGTTGCAACTTGTCTTGAAAATTGTGTCTATCTCACATGTTTGACTTTCACTATATGGCCTTGCTACAAATCAGATTGTACGGCCTGAAACAATACAGTTGTGCCCTCCTTTGTTGTACGACCCTCTCCTTGATTTATATGCATTCATTTTACCTTAGGATGTGTGCTATTTCCTTCTCTTTGAATTTCGCCCTCCCTTCTATTGTTGCAATCTCTGTTTCCTCTCTTCTCTTTCAGCTCTCAAAACTTCTCTTCACTCAATCTATGCCTCACTCCTTAGATCTACTTTTATAATCTCTTAATGATCAAATCCCTAACCTTAAGATCTCAACGATCAAGATTAGATCTTGTCTTCCCAAGATCGACGGTTGTGACTTAGTCTCTCGTTGAGATGATTTAAATCACTTAAGTCACTCAACTTTATACAAAAAATCACTTTGATCATTAAATAAAAGCCACATTAACTTTATAAATGTAATTATAAAGTTAAAGATCTAGAAAGTGTCGCTCGGACATCGTCGCATGCTAGGCACTGCCAATGCGTAATTACATGTCCGGGCTACCCCAAAAACTAACATAGTCCTATATAACAAAGTGTTGAGGCGGGGCGATCTACAAAAGAGGGGAGATGTGGATCTAGTAGGTGTTCTTTGTGTATTTATTGTGATGAATTTGTTAACCAACACTTTATTACTTGTGCATATGTTGGTCAAGTTTAGAAAGAATTGGAGGACTTGACAAGACACATATTGTTTGGAGAGGAGCCATGGTCGAGGAAGCACTTGAAACTTGGATTAGGAATCAAGAAACTAATGATTGGAAAAGCATTGGAAAGCTCTTCTTGTCATTTATTTTTGGGATCTTTGTTGTCCAAAAACTCTCCCATTTTCAAAGAAAGGATAATCATGCTTATTTAGTGAGTTATACAAAGCTTTAATATTTTAAAAAGCTTTCCATGGGGAAAAATTTGTAACGGCTCTAAGGAAGATAGTTGAGGAGGTCATAGATGGATCTGGGGGGTGGTTATATTTTTATGGGATAGTGCAAGGCAGTCCTATGGTGTGTGGTCATTCGATTAAGTTTAGGGCTGGCTTGGGACATGGAAGAAATAACTTTGTTGAGATTGTGGCTCTAAAATTGTACTTGATATTGTTGATGTATTTAGCATAGGACAAGTACTTCCACATTGGCTTGGTGTCTAGCTTGTGGAAGTTGTTAGCAACATTTCTTGTATAGGGGTGTTTTCCTCTCCGATTTTAGGCCTCTAGTGTAAACGCATAGAAGTGGGGTTTTGAAAACCGGTCAGATGAGTTTTATTCAAAGGCCGCAGCCATAAGCGTCGAGCGCAGCTCACAGAAGAAGTCCATTTCGGGCTTAAATCAAACGAGCGAGCAGTCTGATTTCAACGGCAAGGATCAAGCGACGAAGCAGATCAACGGTCATCAGGATTTCGGGGCTACCAAGTTACCCGATATATAGCGTCATAGAAAGCGCCTATATTTCAAGACTAAATCTGGGTCGTCTGATCCAGTGACGCATGGCGCAAGATCTAGTCACGTCGGCATATCAGCATTCGAAAGTGCGAAGGGTAAAAGTCCCTCGCCATCTCACATCTCGGAACCCCGAACCCCGAAGCGTCGAAAGCACCCAGAGTCGGGCCCATGGTTTTGGTGCCTGGTCACAAAGGAGCAGGCCTGGAGGAGGGGCGCTAAGGTTTATCATTTGGTGAGACGGGTCCCGAAGAGCTGAGAGCGATCTTAGTCGCCCATCCCGTAGGGACACGTGGTGCGCGATTAGGCTCTCTTCCTTTTTGCCCATCGCGACTTCAAATAGGAAGGAGCCGCTCTTTCATATCCCCGAGACGCGAAGCGACGAAGACGTCCCAGACTCGGGCCCACAGTATTACAGAATTAGTTCAGGACCGTCAGATAAGAGAGGGGTGCATGGCACCCATTAGGCCCTCTCGGCATTTCGCCCATCGCAAATTCGAAGAGAAAGGGTCTGCTCCTTCCTATCCACGAACCCCGAAACGACGAAGGCGCCTTTAAGAATAAATGCAGGGTCGCGGCCCGTGATCACTTGGGAAATAAAAAGAGCTGGGCAAGAGGGGCCAAAGGCGTCGAGTTTAGTCACAGAAGGGGTCATCGTGATCTCCAGGTGCCATCTGATTCGCTCTCAATCCTGGTTCTCGCTTGGAGTAAATGAAGGTGAGAGGGGGTGGTTGAAACCTCTTCTCACTCATTAGGTGTAAGGTATGGAGGATCTGGCAAGCTGTCTGCCCGAGAGGGTCCCGTGTACCGATTTTTTCCAAAGAAGCCATGCCGAGTCCTCGACTAGCCAGTGAGGTCTGCGAACGCTAACTCGACACTTAATGGCTCAGCTACTCCCCTTGCAGGAGCCATTCGCAGTTAAGGTCGTGTCTGATGAAGAAGATCCGTCTGATTTTGACTGAAGGGACACCACGCCTTGGATGACTGAGCACGCCTCTGTTAGGCGAATTTTTCTGAGTATATAGACTCAGTCTTTGTATTTTGTAATCATCGATGGTTGAGTTAGGCTCCTGATTGTAAAGTTTTGATGAAGCGTTGGTCGCTCTGGTTATGTATTGGCATTTGAGACTTCTTACTTTATGGATGTCAACCTCTTTTCATCCCTTTGTTTACACTGTGTCAGAACAGCTCAGAATTGGAGGATCCAGTCGAGTTGCGCTGTTATAGGATGATGCAGGTTGGATCACTGTAATAGTCGCAGGGTTTCTAATCAGTTCTTGTGCTTTCTCAACGCTGAATGGCTCGGAATTGGAGGATCCAGTTGAGCCACATTTCAGTTCCTTGAAACTCGGGGTCAAGAGGATCTTGTCTTCTGAGTTTTTCCTCCTCAAGTTGTCGAAGGCCTAATGCCCGAGGCAGTCTTGCTCACTCATCTCATGAAGTCTTCCATCTATCCATCTTATACTCAACTTACTGACGGAAGTTGGATCAAGACCTCCCTTGTTTTTCACATACCAAGCCCGGTTTTCTGAGTTAGAGCGATACCTTCTTGAGCCTCTATCCATTCGATCACCCCATTAAACAAATCGTGACATAAAACTGATGGGCGTCGGGCTCTGCTCCTGTAGCAATCTAGGAGTGACTTCCGTAACAGAAGTCATCCGTAATGCCTCTCAAAACCTTAAGAAAATCACTTTATAAGTGATTAATAAAGTGAATGCACTTTTAATTAATGTGAGTCTAATTAAGTTAAATGTCTAAATATTTGGCATTAGTAACTTAAGTGAGTTGATTAAATCCTAGCCATTAGATCTAAAGTGAATGTGAAATCAGATCTCAGTTGTTGATCACTTTGGAGGAGATCTAGGGTTTTGGATTTGGGGTTAGCTCAACGATATAAAATGCAACCTAGGTGAGGGGATGTGTCACACACAGAGTGAGGAGATCTTATTGATTGGGTGAAGAGTGTTTCATCCAAGTGTGAATGGGCAATATCAGAGGAAGGACCAAAGGGACAACAAGAGAGATAGTAGCCAAGTAGGCTAGGTTATTTGTTGCATTGTATTCCTCTGATGGGCCATTATCCCAAGACAAGAACCCAAGATTTTAATTAATAAAATTAACTTAGATTTGGTTTTCCTTTCGAGGTTTTTTTCAGCGGTGTTTACCCAGATATCTTATGTGTAATGTGTATGGTTTCAGCTTTATGCTTTCGTTGATTTAATTTGTTAATAACCTAGTTATGCATTTAGTTAATAAGGTGATTTTATTGGAATTAAGTGTCGGGTGTCAAGTTCAAGAGAAATTAAGATGGTATCAGAGCAAAGACTCTGATGAGGAAACGAGTTGCACAAATCGTAATTTTCGCAATAGAAAAAAAAAATATTTTTGAATATCTGAGGTACCAATAGGTAGATCTAGCAAATATGAGGTACAAGTGGATAGACCTAGTGCAGATCTGAAGTATTAGCAAACATATCTAACAAATTTGAGGTACCAGTAGGCAAATCGGGCAGATATGTAGTACTCATAGACATATTTAATGCATATCTGATTTAACAACAGGAAGATCTAGCAGATCTGAGCTACCAATAGGTAGATCTTGCAAATCTGAGGACTAGCAGGAAAATCTACTACAGATTTGAGTATCCAACAGGCAGATCTAGGCAGCGGGTAGCGAGTCTCGAGCATAGGCCTGGGAAACAAGATTTGAGTTTGCTAAAGATTTGAGTTTTTTCAGCAAGTTGTAGAGATGGTCGCATCTGGTTTACGACTTCAAGACAAGTTGGATGGGGTTTCCAATTACAGTTCATGGAAGGAGAGGATCATGTTGGTGTTGATGGAGAACAACATTTGGGATTTTTCAAACTCCATTGTGGTCCCATCAACGGATCCAAATGATATGATCATCCATAAACAAAAGAATGTGAAAGCCAAGAAAATAATTTTAGATGGAGTGAAGGATCATTTGATCCCTCATTTATTTGGAAAGAATTCAGTTAGGGACATTTGGGAGACTCTGAAAAGTTTGTTTCGAAGTAAGAACAAGAATCGCAAAATGGAGTTGAGAGAGAAGCTCAAGGACACAAATATGACAAGATCAAACACAATGACAACTTATCTCACCCGAATCGAACAGGTTCGAGATGAACTGGTTGTAATTGGGGAAGTAATAGATGATTGAGAGTTAGTGAGGATTGTTGATTTTTTTGTTAATTACGTAAACATTAGATTTACCATAACAATTTGAACTTCTTTTGTATGCTCGTTTCTCCATAGGTGGTGTTTCACCATCGCCACCCAACCATAGACACTTACTCGTGCCACCCCCGAGCATAACATATACATCCTGAGAAACCCTTCTACACAAGATGAGAAAACCCAACAAACCTTCTTATAGAGAATATCTTAGCCAATATAAAATAACCAAGAACTAGCTCTATCCACTAGAGAAAACCACAAGAAAGAATCGCAGCAACATATATGCAGCACACCCTAGCCAGAGCGTTAGGGTGTTTAGCCTCCACTAGCACACCACCAAGAGATAACCAACTATGCAGTTGCAGCTCACTCTACCCATAGCGCTAGAGTGGCTCTACCAATACATCACCAAGACAAACCAACAACGTAGTTGCAGCTCACTCTAGCTAGAGCGCTAGAGTGGATGGCCTCCACCAACACATCACCAAGACCAAAAGAGATAGACCCTCCATTGTGTCCTTCTTCCTTCTACAGTTGCATCTCTCTCCACCAAACTTGTGTTATAGATCAATGAGTGAGTGTGTCAAATGAGGAAGGTGTCACCCTTATTTATACTAATCTATCCAATGACTTTTCTGGAAGGGCCAACGTGACTTTCTGGAAATTAAATTTTATGTTTATCTTTTCTGGCAAGGCCAACTTGACTTCTGGAGCAATGTAATTCTTCTTTATTATTTTTTGTGAGGTTGACTAGGATCTTCTTGAGTTCTTGATCCGGAGTTAGGAGTGGAACGAATTGATTAACAGACTGAATACAATAAACACAAAGATATGAAGAATAACACAAATATCCAGTGAACAATATCTTCTATTGAATAATGAAATAGGTTGGAGCTGTAAAACTGCAGAACTGAAACACTTGCTTGAATGGTAGTAGCTATCTCTGAGAAGAGATGTGGCTGCTACACGCATCCATCTAAGAAGAATGAATTACAATGAGGCTGTAGAGGCCTTTTTTATATTACTCATGAATTCCAAAACCCTATACATCCAAAAACCTAACCGTAGGAGGTGAAACGTCAAAAGTCATGTGGGCCCCTATGGGTAAGTTGGTACCTCAACTTCCCAGGGTCGTAACTTTTGCATACGACCTTTGTTTTAGGCGCATGATATCCCATTGGAAAGGTCTTTCAGAGAACTACACATTCTTCCATCAAACTCTGACTATGTCTATAGTTTGACTATGGCGAGCCAAAAAAACATTGTTTAGGCCTCCAAAACAGCCCTGGAAGTACAACAAGATGTGTTGACATAAAAACATACAAAATAAGCCGGTTGGATTAGGTGAGAGACCACCAATATCCACCTGGAAAATGTGTAGGGCTTCAAACAGCCCCGGAAGTATAGAACCCACAATTACAAAGGAGTACAAAAGGACATGTTGAACTAAAATTGGACAAGAGGAGCCAGTTGGAATAGTTGGGCGGCCACCAATATCCAACTGGATCAATCCTCCCCCCTTAGGAAGAAATGGTATCCATTACGTTGAGTTCCCCCATCAGGTGAGGAAACTTCTGTTGGACTTGGCCCTGGGTGAGCCACTTGCCTTGGTGGAGGAGTTGCCCTGCCTTGACAACCTGATAAAGTTGGATCCTTTGTTGGTCAGTTCCCTTGACCTGTATGTCCACTATATGATCAATGGATGCATGTTCCATGTGGTCAGGGTTGAGCTCTGTGGGTGTCACTTGTTCTGCGATCTCTAAGGTGTCCAATAATGGTGGAAAATATGGTTGAAGGAGATCCACATTGAACATTGGGTGTGTTATCCCCGATATCTAGGGATAACTAGGAGATCATGTCTCGAGGCCCACATGGTCCTAGACATGGAGTACGAGAGCAGGAGCTACCTGAGCATGGTCCTGGAGGACCCATCTTCTTCTTCTTAGCCATATTTGTCCTGCCA
>ML846338.1:18828-35786 GCA_009831015.1 Picea engelmannii
CGTCTCCCTTGGATTTGCCCTCCTGAATAGAAAGAGCCCCCCATCGAGGTGACAGTGGGTGGGGGAAGCTCCTGTTACGCCGGTTTCTACCCTTGACTCAAGCTATTTAACCTTTCCTACAAACCGTGCGATAACAGGGTGCAGGCCAAGGAAGGGTGGAGTGTTGAGCTCAAAAGCATTGCTACCCACGGCCTTGGTGATAGTGAAAGGCCCATATCGAAGTGGGCGGAGCTTTCGATGGGGCCCTCTGAGACGCTCCTTCTGCAAATGTAAACAGACTTTGTCGCCAACCTGAAACTGTTGTGGTACCCTGTGTTGATCATGGCATTGCTTGTACTTAGCATTGAAATTCTACAAAATCTCCTAGACCTGTTGGTGAATGTGTTGAATCTGATCAATGAATCCGATGGCTTTGTTGATCGCAGACTAATCATAGGAAGAGTCTGTCTGTGTGGTGGCAAGAGGAAGTGCAACATCAATGGGTCCCAAGGGTTGGAATCCCAGCCCCACCTGAAATGGGATATGGTCGGTGGAGCTATGAAGAGCCCTATTGTAATTGTGTTGAACATAGGGGAGAGTCTCGTCCCATGTACGTGGATGCTTAGAGTTGTACATGCGTAGGATGTGCACAATCATCTAATTGACGACATTTGTTTGGCCTTCTGTTTGGGGGTGGAAAGCAGTGGATTTTGTGAACTTGGTGTCCAACAGTGACCAGAGACTCGACCAAAATGTGTTGAGGAACCTGTTGTCCCAGTCGGAGATGATGGTCTGTGGTATCCCAAAGTGGACCCACACTCGTTCGAAGAAGATCTTGGCAGTATATGTCGTTGTGATAGTCTTCTTGTAGGCTATGAGGATGGCCATCTTCAAAAACCGATCAACGACCACAAATACACATTCATTTCCTTTCCTGGTGGGCGGAAGGCCAGATATGTAATCCATTGAGATGGATTCCCAAGGCTTCTCAGGAGTAGGAAGAGGGGTGTATAAGCCTTGCTTCTTGATGGTTGGCTTGAAAATGGCACAGGCAATGCAAGATCTGATATACTTGTTGACGTGTTGTTGAAGTTTTGGCCAATAAAAATGTTTCTGAAGAATGACAACAGTTTTCTCCACGCCAAAATGCCCTGTCATCCGACTGTAGTGGGCTTCCCAAATCAACTTTGCACGCTCGCTTGTAGGAACACATAGATGGCCCGGGTGGCATAATAGTTTGTCCTGAATGTGAAAATCAATGACAGTCGCACATGTACCCAAGAGCTGATAGGTGGTGGCGAAGTCTGGATCTTGCTGATAAAGTTAGTGACACCCAGATGCTTCATGTCCACAGGAATGGAGCACAGTGGTGAGTGCAGCCACAGGAGGTCGACTGTGGGAGTCAGCGACACGATTTGAGATACATGTCTTATGCTTGATGTTGAGATGGAACTAGTGCAGGTAGGTGGACCACTTCTGATGGTGGTCGTTCTGCAATTTCCCATGTCTATATGAACTTCAAAGGCTTGTGATCAGTGTGTATGATCATCTCCTTTCCCAGAATGTAATGTTTCCATTGACGACAAGCTTGTACAATGGAATACATTTCCTTGTCATAGGTGGGGTATTTCTGGACAGTGTCTGAGAGTGTCTCACTATGGTATGCCACTGGATGGCCGTGTTGAGTGAGAATTGCGCCCACAGCGTGCATCAGTCTCAATCTTGAATGGCTGTTGCAAATTAGGAAAGGAGAGTATTGGAGTTGAGCACAAGCGATGTTTCAGATCATCGAATGTTCATTTTTGTTCCTTCCCCCACACAAACTTGGCCCTTCCATCGCCCTTGGTCACATGGTTGAGGGCCCATGCAATATGGGAGAATCCCAACACGAACCGTTGATAGAAGTTGGCTAGTCCCAAGAATCTCTGAAGCTCGGGTCAGTATGGTCGGGGTTGGTCAGTCACAGATGACTTGGATCTTAGTTGGATCAACATGTACCCCATGCTCATCAACAATGTAGCCCAAGTATTGGACCATGTTCATGCCAAAAGAGCATTTTTCCAAGTTGGCATATAGCTTGTGTTGCCGCAAAGTGTTCAAAACCTGTTGAATATGCCGCATGTGCTACTCGCACGTTCCGCTGAAGATGGGGATGTCATCCAAATATACCACCACAAAGGAGTTGGTGAAGGGTCTCAATACATCATCCATCAACCTCATGAAAGTGGTTGGTGCATTTGTTAAGCCAAAGGGCATGACTAACCATTTGAAGAGACTTTCTTTAGACTTGAAGGTTGTTTTCCATACATCAGTTGGTTCAATGGGAACCTGGTAGTAGCCAGACTTTAGGCCAATCTTGTTGAATAACTTTTCCCCCTTGAGTTGGTCAAGAAGGTCATCAATCCTGGGAATGGGGTAGCGGTTCCTAACTGTGATTTTGTTTAAGGCTCTGTAATCAATGCAGAGTCACCAAATCTCGTCCTTCTTCTGCACCAGTACAATCAGGCTTCCGCAAGGGGAAGAGTTGGGTCTGAAGTGCCCCTTTTGAAGAAGCTCTTGGATCTGACGCCTGATTTTGTCATTTTTCATCAGTGAGCGACGATAGACTGATCCATTAGGTAGAGGTGCGTCGGGGGCCAGATCAATTGGATGCTTGACTTGGAAGTGTGTTGGTACTCTTATAGGTGAGGAGAAGATGTCTATGTATTCTTCCACGATCCCGTCCACTTGCTTCTGTTGCAAAGAGAATCTCTATGTAGAGGCCATGGATGTGGCGGTGACCTTCTGCTTACTGTGAGCACGGATCACAAAGAAGACGAACTTCCTTGTCTGTGAAATGACCTTACTGCATTGCTTAGCAGAGATTAAATAAATAGCAGTAGGCGGCGCTACCTCTGGTATCCTGTACAATTGTCTACCCAAAGTAATAATAACATTGCGGGGTCTAGAATCATACATAGCATGACGCTTCCACAAATATGGTTGTCCTAAAAGAACATCACAAACTTCAAGGGGAGTAATATCACACAGTACCTCATCTTTGAAAGGCTTGATGTTGTAGGGCAAACAACACTATTGGTTGACACAAAGATCTCTTCCTTGGCGAAGCCAACCGATGGTGTAGGATTGCGGGTGTGGTTTTGTTGGCAGGTCCAGCTGCTTGATGACCTCTGCTGAAAGCAGTTTCTTCTAACTACCGCTATTGACAGTGAAATGAAGCGGAGCCCCCTTTACCCACATCTGCGAGTGAAAGAGGCGTTCCCCTTCCTCTGGTTCTTCTGGTTTGCTTGGTCAGACTTTGGTGGTAGCGACAGTAGCACTGGGTTCAACATCAATAATCTACTTCCATCCTTCAGGATTTGCTTCGGAATCAAAATCGGCTTCTGACTCGGAAGCCTTCAGTTTGGCCATGAGCAACTGCTTGGAGCGACATTCTTCGATGTTGTGCCAAGGGATTTTATGATACTCACACAATTTTCTTGTGTCCTTCTTCGTCTTCCCAATGCCCTTCTTATGTTGTGGCTTGGACTGGTTGTCCTGAGGGTGACCATCTTGACTTGGTCCCTTGCTGTGTGGGTTGGGGCCGCCTATGCCCTGCTTTGGCTGTGAGGGGTTTGCAGATCCAAACTCTCGCATTTTCTGCTTAAATTTTTGCTCCATCTTGACAACGTATCTATAAGTCATGCCCAATGAGGCAATGTCCAGAAACTCCATTTATGTTTGATTGTATATGTGCAAACAACCACGGTATTTGAGCACCAGATGATGCTCAAAGCCTTTGATACCCAATTTGGTGTGCAAGGTATGGAAAATATTGATGAAATCTGGTATTGTCTGGTCCCTTTCTTGACGTAGGGTGGTCCATCTAGTGTACTGGTCCTCGTAGCTTCCAACAGGGTAGTATTGTTATTTAATGGCGTCCCGGAAGGAATCACATGAAGGGGCCACCACAAACATTGCAGATTCCTCTACAGCCCTTTGCTCAGAGTAAGTATCCCACTAGTCTTTAACATGGGGAACGACCTTGAGGAGTGCAAAAGTGATATTTTCCCTATCGGAAAAATTGTGGACCGAAAAATACCCTTCAAGCAAATTCAACCATTTATCTACAACATCTGCATCTATCAATCCTTCAAATAATGGAATATCAAAATTTACATGTACCTTGAAGGGGGTTGCATGGTCGCTTGATGAAAATGTTTCTCCTGTGGGCAGCTCTCGAAGGATCTGCGTGAAGTTGTCCATCATTCCGTTCCTTTGTCGCGCGAGGGCTTCCTCGAGCAACATTTTAATAGGATCTCCTACTCCATCATCTTTCTTTTCGTCCCCCATGGGTTGTTGTCGAGGTCAGCGTGGTCAATGTTGCAATTTCTCGATTGGTTCAAGTCCCAACTTCTTGTACCTATATCTTATTGGGGACATGCACGAAGAAAAATAAATGAAGAGAAGACCGCTCTGATATCACTGATATGGATTTAGGATTGGAACGAACTAATTAACAGACTGAATACAATAAACATGGAGATATGAAGAATAACACAAATATTCAGTGAACAATATCTTCTATTGAATAATGAAATAGGATGAAACTGTAAAACTGCAGAACTGAAACACTTGCTCGAATGGTGGTACCTATCTCTGAGAAGAGATGTGGCTGCTACGTGCATTCGTCTGAGCAGAAGGAATTACAATGAGGCTCTAGAGGCCTTTTTGATATTACTCATGAATGCCAAAACCCTAGACATTCAAAAACCTAACCCTAGGAGGTGAAACGTCAAAAGTCATGTGGGCCCCTATGGGTAAGTTGGTACCTCAACTTCTCAGGGTCATAACTTTTGCATATGACCTCCGTTTTAGGCGTGTGATAGCTCGTTGGAAAGGTTTTTCAGAGAACTGCACATTCTACCATCAAAGTCTGACTCTATCTACAATTTGTCTGTGGCGAGCCAAAAAAACATTGTTTAGGCCTCAAAAAATGGCCCTGGAAGTACAACAAGATGTGTTGACATGAAAACATACAAAATAAGCCAATTGGATTAGGTGAGAGGCCACCAATATCCACCTGGAAGATGTGTAGGGCTTCAGACAACCCCAGAAGTGTAGAACCCACAATTACAAAGAAGTACAGATGGATGTGTTGAACTAAAATTGGACAAGAGGAGCTAGTGGGAATAGGTAGGTGGCCACCAATAGCCAACTGGATCAGTTCTTGACATCTTCATCTATAAGAAAGGTTATCCCGGAGATGAATACCTCCCACGGCTACCAGAAACATCGACACTCCCTCTTAGTCAGGGAGGTATTCTCCATGATGTTTTTCCTCTGGTCCTCATAGCCTCGCAAGCTATGCCATGGTCCTTTGACCATGACATGGTCATGCATACCATGCTACTAGTAGCATCATCACGTCGCACATGGCTACACCCAATGTGGACCTTTTCTAGGGCCTCGTCGCCACTAGAATATACTAGGACCTACACGCCCATAGGACCTTCTTTTTTCAATACATTGTGAAAACCAACCATAGTTACAATTTTAACACTCCCTCTCAACGAGGAAGGCATTCTCCAAGCATATCTTGTACTCTTCTTGGTATTTTTCTGTCATAGAAAAGTTTCTCCATGAGCCTCATTAGTTATGTTGATGATCCATCTCAACAACCTTGTGTCTAGCATCTCAGGTCATTCTTGTCCCATGACAAGAATCAAGACCATATCGAAGCCACATTCACTTCATGATCAAATGATCACGATTGATCCTAGAATGTCCACATTCCCACATGATCATGAGAATTCTTGGAATGATCAAGATCAATCCTAGAATGTACATATTCCCATAGGATCGGTCCATGAATGTATTTAGCTCGATGTTATCGGACACGTGGAATTGCACCTCGACTCTTCATTCCGTCGAAGACTAAGTTGGAGCACATCTACTTCGGATGTAGATGTTCCTTATCTCCCATGATTTGCAGCCCAATACTGGGAGAAGGATCGGCCCGATGCTTATCGGGGCCACTCATCTCTACAAGTATACACTTGTAAGTGAGTGTTCTCTAAGAGAATGACGCCCGATGCAAGTCACACACACCGGAGGAGTCCTCAGTCCATCAAGAATTATGTAGTTTCAATCCATAGAAGACTACGTCGGGCCTCGAGTCTTCAGTCCGTCGAAGACTATACCAAGGTCCCAAGCCTTCATTCCATCGAAGACTACCCTGGGATCATTCCCACATGGTCAAGTCCGTCTGACCAATCTTGGAATGTCTGCCCGATACTTTCCTCCTGGAGATCTAGCAACAACTTTAATCTTCAGTCCATCAAAGATTACAACGAGGCCATTCCCACATGATCAAGTTCGTCTGATCAATCTTGGAATGTATGCCTGATGTTGTAATCATCAACACTCCCTTAGGGAAACATTTGCATTCCTGCCAAGCTTGTCCCTGACAGAGGCTTGGTGCAAATGTTAGTTGTCTGCTCATCTGTGGATATGTGTTGGAGCCTCATTGCTCCCTCTTACACCATGTCTCTAATGAAGCCCTGCAAGATCCTTCGAAATCCACCATGCTTCATGATTTGCATCACTGGCTGCGATATATGAGTACTACAGATATCTGCTTCATGTCTCAAACTAGAGACTATCTAATATGTTGCTTTATGCAATCGTCGTTATAGCTCCCTCTTAGAGCTATTACTAATGTCTTGCCTCCTACTCGGAACAAGAAACAAGAACAACAACATTTCCATGGAAACCTCCATGGAATTTAACAAGATTACCTGCCCAGAAAAGACAACAAAACAAGAATATCTCCTCGAGGGGAGATCAACAAGTGCATCTCTAGTATTTAAGTGGTTAGTATAATGATCATAACTTCAATAGATCAAGATGCAACATATGATCACAATAATGTTATAACAACTAGAGACATATCAAAACAATCAAACCTAGAGGGTGTGTTGTTCCTCTGGATGTGTTAGATCTGAGATCCCTCTGGATCTATGATTTTTGCTTGGACAAAAAGATCCCTTCTCTTGCAAACACCCTCAAGATATTGATACAATTTAAACATATATAAGCACATACCTCCGGAAACAACGACAAGCGGTGGAAAACAATAGCAAGCAATGGCATCATCAATACCGGTAAGCAGCGACAAACCCTAAAACTTCAAAGTGCTTCAACTTGCAGTCTGAAGGTTGTTGATGATGCGTTAGGGTAGGGCGCCCCTGTTGGTGAAGGAATTAGGCCAAACGACCTAGGGAAAGGTGCTCAACGAGCTTGAAAAAATAAAAATATGCAACGGCAAGGTACAACAACCAACTGCAGCAGGGAACTGTAGCGACAAGGTAAATCTCACGATCTTCCTTCCAGCGATTAGACTGCTCTAAAGGAAATCAAGCTCTGATACCATGTTGAAATTTTGTTAATTACGTTAACATTAGATTTACCATAGCAATTTGAACTTCTTTTGTATGCTTGTTTCTCCATATGCGATGTTGCACCATCGCCACCCAACCATAGGCACCTACTCGTGCCACCCTCAAGCATAACATATACATCCCGAGAAACCCTTCTACACAAGAGGAGAAAACCAAGCAAACCTTCGTATAGAGAATATCCTTACCAATATAAAATAACCAAGAACTAGCTCTATCCACTAGAGCAAACCACAAGAAAGAACCCCAGCAACATAGATGCAACACACCCTAGCTAGAATGCTAGGGTGTCTAGCCTCCACTAGCACACCACCAAGAGATAACCAACTATGCAGTTGCAGCTCACTCTAGCCAGAGCGCTAGAGTGGCTCTACCAATACATCACCAAGACAAACCAACAACACAGTTACAACTCACTCTAGCCAGAGTGCTAGAGTGGTTGGCCTCCACCAACACATCACCAAGACCAAAAGAGATAGACCCTCCATATGTGCCCTTCTTCCTTCTGCAACTGCATCTCTCTCCACCAAACTTGCACTATAGATCAATGAGTGTGTCAAATGAGGAAGGCACCACCTTTATTTATACTAATCTATCCAGTGACTTTTCTGGCAGGGTTGAACTGACTTTTTGGAAATTATATTTTATGTTTATCTTTTCTGGCAGGGCCGACTTGATTTCTGGAGCAATATAATTCTTCTTTGTTGTTTTCGGTGAGGCCGACTGGGATCTTCTTGAGTTCTTGACATCTTCATCTATAAGAAAGGTTATCCCGGAGGTGAATACCTCTCGCATCTACCAAAAACATCAACAAGGATGGCACTCAAAGGCTTCACGAAGGAGTCGACACCATTCATCAAAAGGATTATGGCACGTGAGAAGCTCCATGATTAGTCAAGGTTGTGGGATGACTTTGTTCAAGAAGAACTGCAAGATGAAGATCTGAATGGAGATCGGTACAAGAATAATGATGAGAATGTTTCTCTTGCCAGCCAGGCAAAGAAGGGAAAGTTCAAAAAGATTGTCAGTGGAAAGTCTACCTCTCAAGACGGAAAGGACATGAGCAAAGTCAAGTGTTATGCATGTCGCAAGTTTGGGCATTATGCAGGTCAATGTCTGAATTTTGTCAAGAATTTTGAACAGACATAGTTCTTACTTGTTTCCCAGACTATCTTGGACACCATATCAGTGGGTGCATGGTTAATAGATAGTGGAGCCACATGTCATATGACAAAAGCACAAGAGTTGTTCGAGAGCTTCACAGAATCTTACTCAAATATGCATGTGGAACTTGGTATGGGCACCAAGCATGCAATGAAGGGATTTGGAACAGTGTTATTCCAAATTGAGTCAGGAGGCGTGTCGAGAGTGACGAATTTGCTATGGGTACAAGAACTCAGGAGAAGTGTGTTCTCAGTCTCAACAATTTAGAATAATGGCTATGATGTACTATTCCATGATGGACAAGCGTTGATCAGGCCTAGAGGATCTAGCTCAGACACAACAGTTGTTCTTGGAGTTAGAGAAAGCAACTTGTACAAGCTAAAGGGTTAGGTTATGCAAGCTACAACAAGCAACAAAGTGGCAGGGAACAAGGAGCAGGTAGCTCTGAAGGTTGAGAAGCTCAGAGAGAGTTAGCCTTCAAATTCAAGTGGGAAGGAGCAGCCTTCCAAGTATGTCCAAAAGCATTCATGGTACAAGAGGACCATGCATGAGACTTCCAGGAGCATGATCAGAGGGAAGTCATCAAAGACAGGTCTAAGCAAGATGGAAGGAATATCTTTCATTTTAGAGGGAACGAAGAGCATCCATGGTAGCAGATCTGACAGCGAAGACAAAGCCACCTCCAGTTGGTAGAAGTACATTTCTTGTTAATAGGGAGTGTTGATGTATTTAGCTTCGAACATGTACTTTCACATTGGTTTGGTGTCTAGCATGTGGAAGTCATTTGTAATGCCTCTCAAAACCTTAGGAAATTCACTTTACAACCTGAGTGGGCCTAATGGTTAAGAACATGTGTTTCCTCCTAAGAGGTCACAAGTTCAAATCCAGAGGGGGGTAGGGTATGTATATCTCTATAGACTTTACTAGACAAATCGTTGGGCGAAGGGGGTCCCTTGTCCCACAAACAAGGGGGGGGTCCCTTGTCCCACAAACAAGGGGATCCCATACACCAATTTGGTGTGGCTTGGCCATGACCTTAAAAATAGATTATTATTATTATTATTATTATTAAAGTGAATGCACTTTTAATTAATGTGAGTTTAGATAAGTTTAATGCCTAAGTATTTAGCATTAGTAACTTAAGTGAGTTGATTAAATACTAGCCGTTGGATCTAAAATGAACGTGAGATTAGATCTCAGTCGTTGATCACTTTGGAGGAAATCTAGAGTTTTAGATTTAGGATCAGCTCAACGTTATAAAAGGCAACCTAGGTGACGGGATGTGTCACAGATAATGAGGAGATCTCATTGATTGGGTGATGAGAATTTCATCCATGTGTGAGTGGGCAGGGTCAGAGAAGGGAGCAAAGGGGCCACAAGGAGCTAGCAACCAGGTAGGCCAGGCTATTTGTTGTATTGTATTCCTCTGATGGGCCATTATCCCAAGGTGGGAGCCCGGGATTTTAATTAATAAAATCAACTCGGATCTGGTTTTCCCTTCAAGGTTTTTTCCATGGGTGTTTACCCGGATATCTTGTGTGCAATGTACATGGTTTTAGTTTTATGTTTTCACTGATTTAATTCATTAAAAACCTAGTTGTGCATTTAGTTAATAAGGTGATTTTATTGGAACTAAGTGTTGGGTGCCAGGTTCAAAAGAAATTAACAGATATTTACAACAAAAAATGGGGTTTCTCATCTTCAATTCTTCGGTGACTAATGTTGGTGACCAAATGGCTAATTGGGGAATATCAAATGGATAATTCTCCTCTTCAACTTGTCTTAGATGAAATTATATCTTTAAAATCCCTTTTCACAAATGTTTCATTTCAGCATGTCTATAGAGAGAGGAACATGATAGTTGATGTATATAGGGAAACGAACATGATAGTTGATGTCTAAAGGTGGGTTGCAATTGGCTACAAGGTGATGGTTATTGATCAAAGAGTTGAATGGGCACTTATAGGAGTCTGAGCGCACTTCTTGTTAATAAAGTTTGAATAGATGAACTTATCAATTATAGTGGTTATGTCTTGATTTCTATACTATTGGGATGATTGTAAAGTAATTTTTTTTGTGTGGCTAAAACCCTCTTACTAAACTTTGTGATGGAAAGTAGAGGCGGTGAATCGTGGTGCTTCGAGTGAGCACAAACTTGTAATGTTTTTGTTAGGTATTTTTGAGATCTTTTTTATTTTGGGTCTCATAGTTGTCGGTCTTTACTGAAGCACAAGTGTTTACTATGATGGCATTGAACTAAGTCAATATCTAGTTGGCGATTTATTTTTGTTGAAAAAATCTTCTTTTTGGAAACACTATTAACAACATCTGTGAAACGTAATCCCTTTATCTTTAATGGAATTACGATTTTTTTACATAGAAAAAAATTCTCATTATAAAATTATCAAAGTGCATTATGAAATTACATCCATCATCAATATAGTAAAAAGTCAAGCTAATCATAACAAAAACCAAGAATCATTGTCATTGTCCAACATCATGTAAATAGTAAGAGTCAAAGATGTCACAATCCAATACCAAAATATTATTCTAACTTCCAACCAAAAGAAAAAGAAAAAGATCGATGTGCTTCCAAGTTTTCAATGAAATAATGCTTGTTAGACCTCAAATGTACTTACAATATGTTATTGCAGTCCATGCTTTTAAAAGCTTGGTGTTCAAAAAATCCAAACTTTAGCCTCCTTATCATACTCAAACTACTGCGTTGTATGTGAGAAATTGAAAAATATCATGTTTAGGAGGGAAGGATACATAGATAAGAAAAGGCAAGGCAAAGATGGAAGGGCCATCACTTTGCTCTGAAGAAAGAAGAAAAAAGGTTATATGCTTTCAAGTGTCTTTTTACAAGGATGTCTTGTAGAAGGAATCCTTGAGTACCCTATAGAATTAGTGCACTCTAGGATGCCCACGACACCATAGAACATCACCCCTAAGGACCAAGTTTGTTGTGTTTTTGCAAGGGATGTCCCTAATGAAGTCCCATGCTATATCCTATGTATTAGGGATGTACGGGATATTCCTTGGCGACATCCCCATGTCCAAGATGTATGGGGAGAAAAGAGAATACATCCCAAACCCCTGGGACATGTCCCTATGGAACATTGGTTGGAAGCAAAAACCTTGAATTTGTCTCATATATGTAATCCATTACCTTTTTTGTAGTTCAGTTAACTGTTTGTAAATAAATGTAAGCTATAATCACAAGGAATGTGCGGCTATTTAGTATGTCCTAAATTTTGTGTTGCTTTTAACACTTTCTTTGTTTTACCACAATCAATTTTCTGAGAAGTGTCCAATCTTTTGGATCTTGTTTATTTATGTTGTATAACATTCACATTTGATATGCTAATGTTTTTATGAACATTCAAAGTTTGCTAAGGTTGATAAAGGTGGATTGCATTTTTTTATGTGGTTAAACAAACAAGTATAAGGGGCTGACATCCATTGCCATTGGCTCTCATCTCTAACATTTGCATTGTGTTAAATATATGTATCTATATGTTGATTCTTCTAAGTTCCAACTCTATCTTATTGCACCGAGAGGAGAGAAGTAAAGTGCTCTTACAATGCATGCTGAGGGAGATCTTTGTTTCTATCAGTAGTAACACTAACAGAATCAATTGAAGAACTGATGATGTCCAACATCTAGTGTCAAAAAAAAACCTTTGGCCTTTTATTTCTTTTAATTAATTACCATAATGAAAGAATAAAACATAAACTAGCACAATTCTATCTTAACTCGGGATCTTTTACACAGCAAGAGGTTTCCACTTGGAATTTTTTTTATCCCTCTAAGTGGTTAATACTAAATAGATTCAAGATTATGATGGATCTATGCTAGCTTTACAATCCAATTATTCCTATGCATGAAGACTAATCTAGCAATTTGTGGATAAGGCAGGTGCATGGTTATGTCTCTTTGAATTGGTCCCTGTTGGATGGACAATATATTCTACTTAGTTTGATTAGCTGCAGATCTGTGTCCCTTATCTTATTAATCGACTATTATTCATAATACAATTGCATGGATAGTTGTCACCACTGAACTTCCATACTCTAATTCCTTAGGCTATATTGGGAAGAAACATGTGACTGTGTCCCTTATCTTATTAATGGACTATTATTCATAATACAATAGCATGGACAGTTGTCACCACTGAACTTCCATACTCTAATTCCTTAGACTATATTGGGAAAAAACATGTGACTTGAGCTAATTGAGATGAAAAATTCTAATGTACATAGGGAACTGTATGACTGGTCAATAAGGGAACAAATAATTCCAGTTCAAGCATCCCAAAAATTATTATATTTTTTTGGGATGCTTGAACTGTACATTGATTCCCCAAAAAGCTTTGGTCTATTCAACACAAAAAAATGCCTATCATGGTTAGACAGATATGTTAATAAGGATGATATTGCACTTTTTGGAGGTTGTTTAGGCACTCTTGATAGTTGAACATCGGTGTTACTAGGAGAAGCCATCATATAGGTGAACATCAAAGACTATTAGTTTACTACCATATTTTTATTTTCCATATTTCTATACTAGTCCTTGCTAGCTACTAATGCAAGAAGCATATTCACATAGTGAAGAGCATTAGCAGAAAAGACTCCAAGGGTTGTGCAGGATGTGAGCACCAATTGCATGGTTATATTAAACAGTAGGGTACTACTAGTTGAATAAGTCTGATAAAAACACTCACTTTGGTCAACACTCATCTAAACTTGGTGTTAATCCATTTTCCATGGTTAACACTCACTCAATTCTAATATTACGAGTACATGCTGTGATTAATACCTAGATATGTCAAGCAGTAGGGATGGCACAGCACATGGGATGTCTCCCTAGTTTACAAATCCAACTTGCTGCATATGGCCATCATGTTTGGCATAGTTTGTGCTTGACGTTCACACAAGTTCCACTTCATAGATATTGTAGGGATGTGTCCCTAGTTTAGAGATCCAACTTTCTGCACATGACCATCATGTTTGGTATAGTTTGTGCTCAACGTTCCCACGAATTCTCTTCATAGATATGGTAGGGATGTGTCATTGTAAAGGGGGTTCAGGTGATGGTAAGCAAACTCATGATCCCTAGGAGGGTCTCCACAGAGGTGACAAACAGCATCTGCTTCTCCTTTTGTATGCAAGAACATCATGTAAGATTCTCTGTTGTATGTGAGAACATCATGTAAAGATTTCATAAAGTCAAACAATCAGTGTCTTACCTTTTCATTTTTTCATCAAAAAGAAAGTGGAAGGCTTGCACACAATGATTGATGCCAGAATGAGTCTGAAAATTTATGGTAGCATGTAGTAGATAATAAAATAAATGTTTGAAGAATGCATTTTCAAGTCTATAGATAATTATGTTGTTTGAATGGTGTGTTTGCTAGTCACCACTGCATAAGCACAAAACAGGCAAACAGATCACCTAGAGCAGACTTCAGTTAATTATGGCACCAAGAATTCATATAATTAACAGAAAGGGTCTTGTTTCTAAAAGAAGGGTCCTTGAATGCTTCTCGCCAACATCATATGAGGGAGCCGGAGAACACTCCTGAGTCCTACCACAAATCCTCTCACTGAAAGCTAAAATGTATAAAAGAAATTGTTGCAATCAGAAATTAGTGCAATGTAGTCTTCTGTAGTGCTGGCTAGGGTCATATTTTACAAGAGACAGAATTGAAATGGGTCTCAATCCACTACCACTAGAAACTGCCTTTGTCTTTGTCCAATATCAGAAATAAAATTCATTTCCACAAACATTTTTCCGAGGCAAAAGAAACATAGACCCTCCACAAAGCACAACAAGAAAGCATGCATGGGTGTCTGGCCCAAATGCAACTGAGCATAACAAAAGAAGACTAGTGTCCAAAGTTTAGCCTGGATGTAAGATATGTGTGGAAACGAGTAAATTTTAAAGATAAGACAGGTCAGGCATGCTAGAAAAACTGGAGAGAGTATTTCCTCAAAATTTCATGTATTCAGACATTCCAAACACACAAATAGAGATGGACCCCTCAACATATGACCCACTGTTATCTGCACTAACAGGTCAAACTCATGCAGTAACCTGCTCTAACAGGTCATGGGTCTCTCAATACAGTGCACACATAGAGACACACTCTGTCATATTTTTTACATCTGACAATATTTCCAAGAAGTGATCACACACAGATATCATCTCTGAAACAGCAAGTAAGAGCCATTGCTAATAATGTTTTTTGGATGCAGCAGGTAACTTGATGGTTTATGATGGTGTGCTTACCCTAAATGTTATTTTTGGCATTACCCTCGTTCGATGACAACTATGTGATCTGAAGTCAGTTGGCTCATCTTTGTCATGGTCTTTTTGTATTTGTTTAAAGGCTAATTGGGCTTATGTTTTTCCCTAGAGTTAATACCTAGAACTTAGAATTGTTTTCATAATGGTAACTAGGTGATGTTGTAAAGCATTGTATATGCTTGAGATGTACCTATGACTATGTATGCTGGCTGTAAAACTTGATAAAGGCATTCATAGATTTGATTAGGTTGGGTTGTAACACTTTTGAGCTGGAATTCAGCAGTGATTATGTGCATCAAAGGTGGAATTTAAGCCTGATTACACACATCTGCAGCCTGAAGACTAGTTAGTTGAGTTTGCTAGTCTTGTGGGCCTGGTTACCAGTTTGTTCAGGAGGAGGACTTCGTGGAGTGGAAATGGACCTAGGAATCTTGAGGTAATAGTGCCAACGGTGATGTTTATTGCTGAGATGACCTGATGGGGAAGGTTGTTCCCCTGTTATGGAGTTGACAACAATTGAGAGAGTTTTCCATATGTTGGTTGTGGGCTCTAGGTGGCCTTGTAAACCTCAGTTTGGGTCAACAGTAACAATGTTACTTATAGCTCATGATAGAAGAGGTAGTCTGTAGCTTCATGGGGAGCATTTGTTGCAAAAGGACCAAACGAAGACAAATTGATGATGCCTGATATGGACTAATGAAGACTCTGTTGGTGAAAGATGGCAATTTTACAAGTACTTGCTAAGGGGGAGTGTTGGAAATAGCTCCTACTTGTTGTGTTGTGTGACAGAGTGTCACTACATATGTTGAGTTATAATGACTAGTGTGTGTTAGCTCATTAGTCAAGTTATATACCTTGTATGAGAGAGGTTTATCTATTAGTGTAAATCACATTGAGAGTGTGACTTGATCAGAAATGGATCACTATATAGTTTGTCATCTATTTTGGTACTTTGTGAGGAGTAAAATCAGAGCTACAGCCATGGCCTTGTCTGGCCCATCTTAGAGGAAGATCCTATTTTGGTGGTGTCCTAAAAGTTTCAGAACCTATTAAACATTCATTTTGGGGGTCAAAATTTTGTAAACAAAATTCCTAGTCCCCCAACACTATTCTACTCGTCGAACGCTTTCCAACAGTCCAAAGAACACCTCAATTGGAGTCTGTATGAGGAAGTGATGTCTCCCGCAAGTTGACCTATCATTTGACCACTGCAGTACCAAGTGGATGTCACGTCAGCAATAATTACTCACATGTGGAACTAGTCACACATGAACTTTCAAGAAGACTCTAGATCATCCAAAACCCTAACCCTAAACGACTATTAGGACATGTTAAAAACTGAAGTGCAAGGAAAGGACGGGGTTTCATTCCTATTGTAATATGATTTACTATTCCATAGTTGATCACAGCAAAGAAGTGGGATCTTTTAGTAGATAGAGGAAGAAGACCCTGTAGCAGCCATTCATAGGCCACAGTGTCTACTGTAACTCCATAGTGAGTCCATCTTTGTTTGTATCTTGCATTATATATCTAAGAAGAAAAGAGCAAGGCATGGTCCTCATTTTCTTGTTGGGTTTTCCTACATCAGGTTTCCCAAGGTATATCTTGCGTTCAATGTGTTGATGGTGTACTCATTTTACCACTGTAACTTCTCTTTTATATTCTCAGTTCATTTCAATATTTTAAGTGATATGCTTGCAATACTATATTTTCATCATAAGCTAACACTGCATAATAGAGTATAACACCTCGTGATATTTTTCAGTAGCATTTAAGATCTGTTGTAATGAACAGTCTAATGGAATATCCACAGCGGTTTACAGATCACTTGTTAGAGCAGGTTAGTCAAATAATGAGCTAGCCACGGTGGTTTACAGATGTCTTGTTAGAGCAGGTTACTCAAGTAATGAGGTAGCATTACATGTGCCATGCTGTGGTCTGTCCATGTATCTAGTCATGATTGTCTTAATATAATAATATATATGAGCTAAGAAAAGCTCATAGGAAGTGGAGAGATATTTGGCAAATTGTGTCCTTGTGTAGCTCTATATATTGAGCATATC
>ML846339.1:8037-35786 GCA_009831015.1 Picea engelmannii
AAGAGGTGCGCCCTAGCCTTCTCTTTATACTTTTCTTCTATTTCCCTGTTAAGTTTGGTTGACTTTTCCCCTCAGTGTGAGACTATGGCCTAGTGGGGATGCCTAGGCCACTAAGTCCTCTCAAAACCTCTTCATCAAGAGGTAGGGGACATTATAGTCTCCCTTGCTAGAAATTGCTTGCCCTCAAGCAATTCCAAACCTGTTTCCTGGACTACTTGTTCATTCTCCCATGTGGCATCCTCAATGGGTAGATCCTTCCATCTGATCAGGTACTCTCTGATGCTTCTTTTCCTGAGCCTCTTCTCTTGAACCTCTAGTATCTCTTCCGAAATCAAAACAAGTTTCCCTTCTTCATCCATAGGAGGTAGTACCTCAATAGGTGTGATGTATTGGTCGATGGCCTTCTTCAGGCAGGACACATGAAAGACATTATGTATCTTGTTGTCTTGTGGAAGTTACAAATCATAAGCTACGACCCCTATCTTCCTGCTGATCCTGTAGGGCCCAAAGAAGCGTGGTTATAGCTTCTCTTCTTTGCTTCCTTTTATAGAAGTTTGCCTATATGGTTGGAGTCTTAGATAGAATAAGTCACCAACCTCAAAAGTGTTGTCCACCCTATGCTTGTCTTCTTGGACCTTCTACTGGTTCTGTGCTCTTTGTAGATGATCCTTCAGCTCTCTGAGGATGTCCTGGCTCTATTGTACCCAATCCTCTACCAATGGTGCCCTTTTGTCACCGAAGGAAATCTCTACAAAAGATAGTGGTTCATAGTTGTATAAGGCCCTCAATGGTGTCATGTCTATGGACACGTGTTGGGTGGTGTTGTAGAAGTACTCTCCCAAGTGTAACCATCTGACCCATGCTTTTTGCTGCCCTGCTACATAATTTCTTAGATATCCTTCAATCCACTTGTTGACTATTTCAGTTTGCCCATCTGTTTGTGGGTGATAGATGGAACTAGGGGTCAAGGCCATACTAACCAATTTGAACAATTCCTGCGAAAAGGTACTCATGAACCTGCTATCCCTGTCACTACCACTAGTTTTGGGTAGGCCATGCTGTTGTAGGAAAATCTCCCTGCGGACAGGTAGATCGCCTCTAAGAGCTTGACCTTAACCCTAGACAGAAAAATGATTAACATGGACACTGACTTCCTTTCAAATATATCTAAACTAATACATGAGAAGGAAGGATAATAGAAGTACCTCTTTGTCGACGTTTGTCCCTGCATGCTCCGAGTTGCGCTCCAATCCTTTGCTCCTCACTGAGTTCTGCAAACAAACAAGATACGACTACTTCCTACTCTATTGATATTAGCTTGAAAATAGATCTATCATTTAATGATAAGTTCATGTAACATTAGACACAAACTAGAAAGAAACAGGCCAAGCATGTCATATTAATGAGAATAACGACAACAGTACTTACAATCGTAGATGCGAATGCGACAACTTCGTCAAGTCCCCTTCGTCTAACCCTTGCTATAAAGATCCACAACCTGGCTGATAGCAGCTTCACTGATCACTTCTCCTTTGACTGGCTGTGTGTTTCCTATGAGATCATAGGTTTCATGCTAGCAATTCTTCCCCCCTTCAGCTCTGTTCCAGCACCACTTATGAGATCATAAGTTTGGTGTAACTCTCCATTTGCCCTCCCCTTTCACCATTAGAAAGATTGCTTATATAGCCTTGGAGAGGCTCAACAATCTTGAGATATCCTTGAGGAAGGTGAGGATTTTCCTCCTTTAGTTGAAGATCTGCCCTAAGATCATGGCTGGACTAGGGATTCGAACTCAACTGCCTTCCAAGAATGAAAAGATGCTTCCCCCATTCATCTCAACAGCTTATCAACCACCCATAATAGGTAGCGCTCCCTCAAAAGGGCCATCAGAGCGCTGTAGCGCTCCCTGGTAAGATTTAGGGGGCGCCAACGCTCTTAAAATCTATAGCGCTCCCTCAAAAGGGCCAGGGAAGCATTATAACGCTCCCTGACAGTGTAAGGGGGAGCGCCGGTGCTCCGAGATAGTGTAAGGGGGAGCGCTCCTCTCCAAAAACTCAGTTTTTAAGGTGCTTTCAGATGGAAAAATGTTTGCAAGCCTGTTGACTCATTTCTCCTCTTCCAAATCAGATGTTTGAGGTGTTTCAAGTGTCTTTCTCATGTCGTTATAGGCACAACATAGGCATCGTGGAAATATGCTTTATTTGACACCTGTGACACTTGTGAGAAACATGCGACACTTGTGACCTTGTGAGCAAAATGCAACACTTGCGACCTTTGTAATGACGACACTTGCGACACTATCAAAGTGAGTAATTTTGACGTGTAACATATTGCCCCCCAAAGTATGAAGTTAGAAGATGCGAACTGATAACTGAAATACTTTGTAGACGTTCAAGCAGGGGTATAGACTCGGAGAACCTGACGGAAGCTGCACACAAACATCCAACAAGTATCATGATATAATTCAAAACCCAAGGCAGGCATACCTATGCTTGGTTGATCAAGACTTAGCAGGTTATGGCCGCCATAAAATACACTGGGGATCCATAATTGTATTGATAAAAAAAGGTATAGCCACCAAAGATACAATGTGGATCTATACTCTGATGACTCGAACTGATCGTAGCCACGAAGAATACACAGTGGATCTACGAAACGATAAGACATAGCCATGACCAATACAAAGTGGATCTATGTAACAGTATATGTTTCATTATTCAAAATAAACTCCATCGCAACCTGGGCAAAGTACATATCAAAGTGATCACTCAACCCAGGGTCTTCTTACCAACCCCGATGTGGTACGAATCTAACCATGTGAACAAATGTCCTGATGTCGAACATGGTAGAAACCACTTGATTACCGATCAATGATGTAAACCGTTAACAAGCTTGAGAGAAATCACCATTAATGTCAATGATTCCCAAGGTACCCTAGTACATTCCAACGAATGTGAATAGATGAGTTGAGGTCAAACATTCGTGGAATCATTCGATCAGAGGTCAATGATGTAAACCTACTGTCGAATGTGAGGAGGCCTGCCATTGAGGCATGCAGGTCCCAAAGTACTAACTGGTTTCTAAGTCTAATTCCCGGATGATGTGTTGAAGTCGATAGGAATAGACTCGTCGAGGGAGGGCCTTGATGTATCCCTCATCAACGACACGAAATGGAGATATAGATGTAATTGGTAGATCGAATGGACATGGACTGACACAGGTTTTGAGGCAAGATATTTGGGATGGTTGACTCTCAAGGCGGATACTTCCCTTGAACACTGAGGCACAACAACAAAACATGACATGGACCAAAACTATGCAGTGGATACTGTGACTTGCGTCAGGTGACCCAAAGGAGCGAAAGGAACTCAAAGGATACGCTCAGTGCAGAGGTTTAGCAGATTATGATATGTGCAAATGACAAAGTGTCATGTTCAAGGGCGACTCTAAGAAGTGTTGGATGTTGTTCTCAAGAGACTGCTTGGCTTGCTCCTTTCAATTTTTCCCCCATCCAGATAGATCAGTACCTCTTTTTGATTTAACGATCTCAAGGAGGATAACACATGCTCGATATAACTCACATTCGGTAAGTTCCTCTTCCTTTGTTTAACAAACTGGAAGAAGTAAGGGATCGGTCCCGTATGGGCCTGTCGATGTGTGCTTTAACGAGTCCAAAGACAAAAAACTTGAAGGTTTTTCGGGATTATAGATTTTGAAAAAACGCTTAAAAGAGAACTCTCTCAGTTCCTTTTTCGTACGGTAGTCCAATGAGACCAAAAAAGGGTTAAACTATTGCTCAAAAGACGCCCTTTCTGACCTTTTAATGAGTGTGAAAGGAAGCAAGGTCACTCAACAATCTTTTCATATTTAGAGAGTCTGAAAAGGGTTTAAAGATGACTCCAGGGGGGTTCCTTTTTCGTGTGGTGTCCATACAGGTCCGAAAAAGAGATAAAAGTTTACCCGGTTGCATTCTCATGTATTTACGAGCACGAGAAAGAACAAAGACTAAGCTCGGTACTCTGCCCCCAGCCTGAAAGCTGGTGACTTGACTCCAGAATGATCATCAAAGGCTGGAGACATGCCCCCCAAGATTCAATTCATTCACCGACTTTGAGGTTGTCACCAATTTCTGTGCTAGATGGAGAAAAAGGATACAGGTGGATGAAATGAAGGTTAAAAATGAGACCTAACGAAAGACTCGACTTGACATCTACGAGATCTGGCGAAAGACTCAACTTGAAGGGAGAGATGATTGTTTCATTTTTTAACGAGCTTGACACAGGAAAAGAACTACGCTCAATGTTCCAGGTTCGATCCCCAGATTGTTGTTTCATTTTTTTAATGAGCTTGCTACAGAGAGGAAAACTATGCTCAAAGCCTCTGTTTCATTTTTTAATGAGCTTGCCACAGAGAAGGGAAACTATGCTCGTTATGCCCCCAGCATGAAAGTTAGTGGCCTCTGTTTCATTTTTTAACGAGCTTGCCACAGAGAAGGGAAGCAGTGCTCGTGAAGCCCCCAGCATGAAAGCTAGTGGCCTCTGTTTCATTTTTTAGCGAGCTTGCCACAAAGAAGAGAAACTATGCTCGTGACCTCTGTTTCATTTTTTAACGAGCTTTCCACAGAGAAGAGAAACTATGCTCGTAAGATGCTTCTTGATCATGGATTCCAAGAGGATAATGCACTGGAAGGATACCATGTCAAGGGACAAAACTCGGTCATGGATTCCAAGAGATCTTAGTCAGATGGAAGACAAACACTCTGGAAGGAACACATGTCGAGGGTCATGATAGGGGTAAGGAGATCGAGATCCAATAACCCTACCGAATAGATCACCATGTCAACTACTGGATCCAAAGCATCAGAAGTTGAAATCATGGGAGACAACGCCACATAATTGACATGCGGCGGGGGTGATACTGTCTGCATATAAGAACCAGTTAGGGAGGTAACCTAGTTAGGGCCGATGAATGAAAGTTGATCAATAGTCACAATTCTTACATCGTGAGGGAAAGATATCACACGGAAAAGAGTGGATACAATAGCTTTCATAGCATAGACATAATCCCTCCCAAGAAGTAAAGACAAATCCAAGGCGTCTCGGACTACCATGACATCAATAAAGACAGTTTTCCCTCCCAAAGTTACAGGAAACTGAGGAAGGATCCCTAAAGGTTGACTAGTTCTTATTTTAAAAGCTAACAGATTCTGTGTAACCGGTGCAAGCTGCGAACAACCCAAAGTGTACCAAGCAACAAAAGACAAAATACTAACAGACGCACCTTCATCTATCATCGTTTGAGGAACTTCCCGACCACGAACCTGTACCGTAATCTGGAAAGGAATGTGGGAGGGAAGACGAGGTCGAGTTAGCACACCCCAATCAAAAAGGATGGCTTCAGTACTTGGAGGGGATTCCACAGGAGGAGGAGGAATGCCCCCAGGCACGGTAGAGTCTGTATTAACAAGAAAAACATGGGCAGTATCGGGTTTACTCTCTAGAAGGAGGGTAGGATCGATCGATGATTGGATTGGATCAACAAATGGTGGACTTGGATAGACCACTTTGGCACACTTTAGAGGAAGAGTGGGACTGACCGAGGAAAGGACTGGATCAGTCACTTTAACATTCCTCAATGGAGGAATGGGATCGACTGATGGCGAAACTGGATTGACCACTTTGGCACTCTTCAGAGGAAGAGTGGGACTGACCGAGGAAGGGACTGGATCAGTCGCTTTGACATTCCTCAATGTAGGAATGGGATCGACCGATGGCGAAACTGGATCGACCACTTGAGTTTCATTCTCCAAGGGAAGAATGGAGTTGATGGGTGAAAATGGATCGACCGCTTTCGTGTCACTCTCTAACGGGAGAGTGGGATCGACCGAGGATGAAAATAGATCGACCACTTTGGTGTCACTCTTTTGATGAAGAGCGGGGATGATCGATAACGGAACTGGATCAACGACTTGGGCTCGTGGTTCAATCGAGGAGGAAACTAGATTGACCACCTGATCAACTGGACTGACCGGGGATGGAACCGAATTGACCAGTCCATCAACCAATGATGGGTCAGAGGAAAGATTACGATAACCTTTCGGAAGTTGAAGTTTTTCCAAAAGAGAAGAAGCCTCGGCCATACGAGGACAAAGGTGAGAGTAATGATTACCTTAACATAACATGCAATGGAAATTGACAGTTTTCTTCTTCTTACCAACCTTAACATCACTAGTTGACGGGGTATCATCGACATGACCGACAGAGGTCAATGACGTGGAGGACCACATTTCCAAGACCTGGGTAAGATCGGGGCAATCCCTCAGAAAGTGGTCACCCTTACAAAGACTGCAAGGGAATTTGGGTTTTGGATTCTTCCTTTTAATCTTTTTGACCTCATCAACACTCCCAATACTATTAACAGTAACTAGTTTCTTAGAGCCAACATCTGATGTTGTTGGGGTCTTGGTCCTTTTCGGGCTCTTCTTCTTCTTCTCTTTCCGGTTCTTCTTCTTCTGATCAACCTGGTTACTTGCTTTAGATCTTTCACTAGGAGAAGAAGGAGAAATGGAAGGAGACTTGATGGGCGAAGAAGATGAAAAGTCGACGTGAGGTTGATGTGTAGGTGGTGTATTGACATCCAAAGTATTAGGTGCAACTAAGACATTGGGAGGATTTGGGATCACCGGAGTGGGGAACAACCAAACTGGTAATCCAATAGTGAGTCCTGGAAGACTCAGTTGAGAAACATATGGAGGACCAAAGTTTCCAAATGAAGGAAAGGTATAAGGTTCCCCAAAAGAAGGGGTTCCTCCATTGGTACTCCCAAGATTCGATGCCATTAACACTGACTCGACTTAAGGTCCACTAAGTAAAAGAAACAGCATACGCTAATAGAATCTAAGAATCACAACCAAGCAAACATGACCTTCTTTTGATGACCGTACTAGTTGGTGATTAAATCCAACGTCGCGTGATCAAGTCCATAAGGGGCGGGGATAGGGTGGAACAGTTACAATGGTGACCTGCTTAAGGGACTTACGCCTTGGTGCAAGCTTCCACGCAATAATTGTGGATTTACCCTCCAAGGAGCCTGAGTGAGTTTGACCAATGTCTGCCCCAGGTATAGTGAGACTTCCCGTCACCTTCACCTTGTGTAAGACCCTAAAGATTATGGCCACTAAGGTTACCAATTCCCAGTCAGCCCCTTAGCGGGAACAGTCGATAGTCCGATCCGAACGTACGGGCAGGGTATCAAGCCCGAAATCAACTAAAAGGATTCCATGTAGTAATTGTGGATTTACCTCAAAGTGATCACCATAATATGATCCGACCACCACAATCAGTTAAACCACGGAGGGTTAGTCCCCGTAGCTCACCCAAATGCGACCTCGTGCGTAACCCCTGTGTGAGAGGGGGATCCCAGGCAGACTTATATGATAACTGGATTTACTCTCCCTAACTCAGGATGCTACTGTTTGTTTTAGAAACTTTGGAGAGTTGTGCTCACAGCCCTAATCCAAAGTACTAAGCCTATTCTACTGTTGGTGGATGATCCTAGAAAAGAAAAATTTCTAGATAACTTTTAATTAGCGTTGATTTTTTATGGTTTTTCTTTACGCAAAAGGGGTGTATGGAAGTGAAACAGATGGAATTATGACTCAGACCCAAAGAATGCATCAAATATGATAAGCAGTCATTTCCTTTCGATGAACATCTAGCTAAGGGAGAGAGAGAGTTCTTTCACTAATCAAGCACGAATAATGAATGCCCTCAAATGATTTTTTTCTCAATCAAATCCTGATGTAATGCAAAAAATTTTGAATGCCTTCTAATATGCACAATCAATCATAAAGATGTATTTTATTGTTTGTGTATGAATGATGCTTAATACAACACAATGCTTGTTTTGCTAATTATCTTTCTTGTATGAATGAAAATCAAACTAGCACAAGCTAAAGTCACACAAACAATACACCCTTTCGTAGAAATCGAAACGAAAAAGCGAAAGAAAAGAAACAAGCAAAGAGAAAACAAAATTCACACCCAAAAAGAAAAAGTTGAAGAACAATGACCTTGACTCGAATCAAGATAAATAGGTCTGTGGGCCTTTGATGACCTTCACCAGGGTTTGTACTCAGCTGATGAGGAGAGAAGAACAATGCATGGGTCTTAAACTTCGCTCAACAGGAAAGACTTGAATGAAAATAGTGAAGAAGGCTACAAGATCCAAACAATGAGGTGCTTATTCTTCAATAAAAAGACAGATGTGAAGGTTGAAAAGGAAGAAACACTGACTCACAAGGTTACTCAGTAGAGGAAACACAGAGGCAAAATCCAAAAAAATGCAATTCTGGAAGATTTTTGAGCCAAAGAGGGATGGTGCTCTGTTGCCAAGGGAAAGGAGAATTATAGCACTCTGTGAAAAGATATTAGGAGCGCTGGTGCTCTGTTAACACTAGGACAGGGGCGCCAGGGTCTGAAACTCCAAAAATTGTCAGAAAAATAAAAAAATTGCAATCCAACTCTGACAATTATGCTGAGTGTGCTGGGGTAGGAAGCCAATCAGCTCATGAAACCAATCAAAAGAGGAGTGAACCAGGTCTGAAACAATCAAGGGATAGAACTAGGTCAATGAGGAGAAATCGAAACAAGAGGTTTCGATTCAAGGCCATCTCCCCAGCGGAGTCACCAGTTTCTGTTGTAAGAAAATCTCCCTGCGAACAGGTAGATCGCCTCTAAGATCTTGACCTTAACCCTAGACAGAAAAATGCTTAACGTGGACACTGACTTCCTTTCAAATCTATCTAAAATAATACATGAGAAGGAAGGATAACAGAAGTACCTCTTTGTCGACGTTTGTCCCTGCACGCTCTGAGTTGCGCTCCAATCCTTTGCTCCTCGTTGAGTTCTGCAAACAAACAAGATACGACTACTTCCTACTCTATTGATATTAGCGTGAAAATAGATCTATCAGTTAATGATAAGTTCATGTAACATCAGACACATACTAGAAAGAAACAGGCCAAGCATGTCATATTAATGATAATAACGACAACAGTACTTACAATCGTAGATGCGAATGCGACAACTTCGTCAAGTCCCCTTCGTCTAACCCTTGCTTGAAAGATCCACAACCTGGCTGACAGCAGCTTCACTGATCACTTCTCCTTTGGCTGACTGTGTGTTTCCTATGAGATCATAGGTTTCATGCTAGCAATTCTTCCCCCCTTTAGCTCTGTTCCAGCACCACTTATGAGATCACAAGTTTGGTGTAACTCTCCATTTCCCCTCCCCTTTCACCATTAGAAAGCTTGCTTATATAGCCTTGGAGAGGCTCAACAATCTTGAAATATCCTTGGGGAAGGTGAGGATTTTCCTCCTTCAGTTGAGGTTCTACCCTAAGATCATGGCTGGACTAGGGATTCGAACTCAACTGCCTTCCAAGAATGAAAAGATGCTTCCCCCATTCATCTCAACAGCTTAACAACCGCCCAGAATAGGTAGCGCTCCCTCAAAAGGGCCATCAGAGCGTTGTAGCGCTCCCTGGTAAGATTTAGGGGGCGCCAGTGCTCCCAAAATCTATAGCGCTCCCTCAAAAGGGCCAGGGAAGCGTTATAACGCTCCCTGACAGTGTAAGGGGGAGCGTCGGTGCTCCGAGATAGTGTAAGGGGGAGCGCTCCTCTCCAAAAGCTCAGTTTTTGAGGTGCTTTCAGATGGAAAAAGGGTTGCAAGCCTGTTGACTCATTTCTCCTCTTCCAAATCAGATGTTTGAGGTGTTTCAAGTGTCTTTCTCATGTCATTATAGGAACGACATAGGCATCATGGCAATATGCTTTCTTTGACACCTGCGACACTTGTGAGCAACATGTGACACTTGCGACCTTGTGAGAAAAATGCGACACTTGCGACCTTTGTAATGAAGACACTTGGGACACTATCAAAGTGAGTAATTTTGACGTGTAACACATGCAACCTGAAAATATCCCTGAAAAATAGTTCGACCACCTGTGTTGCACTAAATTCGGTGGATATGGAGAAGAAGTGTGAAAACTTTTTCAACCTGTCCACCACCACAAAAATGAAGTCCTTCCCCTGTGTTTTGGGCAACTTGGTGATGAAATCCATGGATATGCTTTCCCACTTATGCTCTAGAATGGGTAAGGGTTGTAGTAGTCCTGCTGGGTGGGTGTGCTCATCCTTGTTCTCCTGACATGTAGTACACTCCTTTACATTCTTTATTACATCCTCCTTGAGGCCCTTCCATGAGAACCTCTCCCTTACCTGCATGTACATCTTACTGATCCCTTGGTGCCCTGCCATTGGCGAGATATGACATGCCTGCAACACCTTGGCCTTGAAGGTCGATCCAGGAACCAAAACAATTTGGCCCTTGTAATAGATAAGGTCATTTATAACCTTGAAGTTATCATCTTGTACCTGTCCGTCCAATAGCTAACAAACATACTGATCCTTTGCATACTCCATCACTAAGTGGGCCTTCCAGTCAACTGATACACCTGTCAATGCAAAAATGGATGGCCTTTGGGATAATGCATCGGCTACCACGTTGTTCTTCCCCTTGACAAATTCAATGTCAAAGTCATAGGCATATATCCTTCTTACCCATTTTTTTTGCCTTTCATTCAAGTCCTTTTTCTCTAGTAGGTATTTAAGACTGTTATGATTTGACTTGACTACAAACTGTGCACCTACCAAATATTGTCGAAATTTGTCTAGTGCGTGCATGATGGCCAACATTTCTTTTTCATAAATGATGTAGAGTAGCTCAGGACCCCTGAGTTTCCAGCTCTCAAGGCAAGAGGTTGCCTATTTTGCATCAATGCGGCCCCTATACCTTCTCCTGAAGCATCACACTCCAATGTAAAAGGCAGGCTTAAATTTGGAAGGGCTAGGACTGGACACATGCTCATCACCATTTTCATCTTAGCCATCATACTTCCAGCTTCTTCACTCCATTTGAAGGCTCCCTTCTTAGTCAAATCAGTCAAGGGTGCACACAGCTGGGAAAACCCCTTGACAAATTTCATGTAGTGCGTGCACATGCCTAGAAAACCCCTTAACTCTGTGAGTGTTTTAGGAGTAGGCCACTCCATGATGTCTTTTATTTTCTTCTCATGCACCTGTACCCTCTTTTCTCCAATGATGTGTCCCAAGTAAAGTCCCATGTCTTGGTGTAAATGAGCAAGTCATCAAAAAATAATAACAAGTGTTTCTTCGGCTATCTATTGAAAACATGGTTCATGCAAGATTGGAACATGGTTGGGGCATTGGTTAACCCAAAGGACATCACCAAGAACTCATAATGGGTGTAATGACACATGAACGTTGTTTTTTAGATGTCTTCCTCCCTCATTGTGATCTGATGGTAGCCAAAACGTAGGTCAATCTTTGTGAAATAGACAGCTCCATGCAATTCATTTAGTAACTCATCAATCCTAGGTATAGGGTACCTGTTTTTTATTATCTTTTTATTCAAATCCCGGAAGTCAATGTACATCCGCATAGTTCCATCTTTCTTCTTGACCAACATTATTGAGGAAGCAAAGGGACTAGAGCTTGGCCTGATGTACCCCATGTCCAAAATTTCTTTGATGGATTTCTCTATCTCGTCTTTGTACTTCTTCGGATGCATGTATGGTGTGGTGATGACTAGTTTAGCTCCCATATCTAGCTCAATGATATGCTCAAACCCCTTGTCTGGGGGCACTCCTAGAGGTATTGGCCTAAACACCTTACTGTGTTTGTCAATGATCTCTTGGATTTTTGGAGTGTAGTGAACCTTACCTTGCTCATCCACATGTGTTGAAATCCTACACTCAGCTGCATACACGATCTCTTCTCTCCTGAAGATGGCCTCCATCCTCTTAGCCATGACTATCTTGGCAGAATTGTCTGTCATGCCCCAGAGCACTATCTTTCGTCCACCTTCCTATGTAAAAGACATCTCCATGGTATTGTACTTGGTGGTGATAGGTCCTAAAGTGCTGACACACTGAACTCCAAGGATTATGTTAGTGTCTGGAAGATCCATCACATAGACATCCTGTACTAACTCATGCCTACCCAATGTAAGATTCATACCTAGAATGTATCTGTCACAAGGCATAGTGCTTCCACCTGCCACCTCCACCTTGAACCCTTCAAATTCCACTGCAGGTATATGCCTTCTCTTCAACAATTCTGAGTCAATGAAGTTGTGAGATGATCCGCCATCAATCAATACTGATACTTTTTTCCCCTGCAAGACTCCTCTCATCGTGAAAGTGTTAAATTTGGGCACCCCACTGATAGATGATAAGGTGACATTCCCTTTAGCCATATTTTTCTATTATGGGACCTCCTCTTTTTTTGTCTCTGTGGTTTCAGCCTCTATGATCTGTATTTGGCCGCAATCTTCCTCCTCCTCTTTGTTTGAGGTCACTTATATGTAGTGCACCTGGCCACGGACCATGCACTTGTGTGGTGGGTTCCCTGGTTGTTTGCATGTGAAGCAGATTTGCTTCCTTCTAAGTTCCCTCCTGGTGTTGTCATGCATTCTTCCATGACCCCTATCAAACCCCCTTAGGTCACGTCCTCCATGATTCATTGGAGGTCTATGATATCTTCCTCTAGTGTTAAGGGGTGGTCTAGGTGTAACTTTCGGCCTAGCAGTTGGTCCTAGGTCCCTCGTCCTCCAAATCACATCCTGTAGGTTGGTAGGATTAAAATCTTTTAACCAACCCTTCAAGGGTTCCATCAACCCTTAAGTGAAGAGAATCATGTGTCTCGTTGGTGATATATCATGCACCATCACTGCTAACCTCTAAATTTCTTTAATGTATTCCTCAGTCGTACCTATTTTCTTGCGCTGTGTGAGTTCCCGGAAGTGTAGCTTAGGATCTCCTTGATCAAATCAATGAGACTCTAGGTGAATTCAGTGTAGGACAATATATGATTGTGGCCTAGGGTTTTAGAGTCCATGATAGCACCAATCATGAACCTTGCCATCCAAGTACATAGTGGAAAACTTGATGGCCTCCATCTCCCTCATGAGATTAATTTGCAGATATGTATCCAATTTTTGCACCCATGCATGGGCTGTCATCTTGTTCGTGCCATCAAAATATGGGATTTCCATCTTCCCTGCTCTTCATTCAAACTCATAGTTGCTCCTGTGGCTTGACCTAGGCTTGTTTATGAAATTGAGTTGGCAGTATTGATCCAAGGAAATCTTCCTTTGAATCAACATGTACAAGCCATAATACTCCTTAGTACATTGTGCCATCTACTCAACAAAGTCATCCACCTGTTCCTGTTGTACCTGTTCATCTGTGAATGTGGGAAAGTATGGTCTAGGGTTAGCCCTGCTACCCATTTGTCCATATGACGTGCCTCCTCCATGGCTTCCCTCAGATCTGGGAGTTGTTTCCAGATTATATCTATTTTCACCATGGGATCCACCAAATCCACCAAATCCACCAACCACTTTGTTTCCATACGTTTTAGGGTCTTTCCCCTAATGAGTCATCTACATCAATAGCTTGGTTATCCAAGTCTGATTCTAATCAATCTTCCTCAGGTTCCCATCTACCTTTTTCAAGGTCTTAGTGATTTTGGCCTGCTCCCTTCGATTTGTCTCCTGGTTTTCCCATAAATGGTGGACCAAGTTGCCTTCTGTGAGGTTCAAGGTTTGCTGGAATTTGTTAAATTCGGCTGCCAAGAAAGCGAAGCCCTATGGCTCACGGTCATCTCCTAAACCCTCCATTTTGGCCTTTGTTTCACTAGTTGGATTCTTCCTTCTTTCCATAAAGATACCACTGTACCTCTGCATGCGCTAATCCTCACAGGTTTGGAGGATCAAAGCTATGATACCACTGTAATGATCCCAAGCCAATTTTTTGCTTGGAATCACTAACTAACCACTGATTTGATTATTATTTGTTGTGTATGCAGGTTGGCCATGAATATTTCAGCCTTAGGGTTTATTCAGTTATTCAACCAAGTATGAAGCTCAATCACTGAAGATTCCTCCTCAAACTGCAGAAACCCTAGGATGGTACGACCCTCCTGAAACCCTGAATATGGCCAATAGTATGGCCTAGTTGAATGGGGCCTTTGAATCATCTGAAACTCTCCTAGATGATATATCGGGCATCTACAAGCACTTGAGAGAAGTCTCAAGATCATATCTAGCCTATAGACTTCTAGATCTGAGAATTGTTGAATCTCCAAGTCCTACCCTTCCTCCTGAAATCGTCCCAACCTGTAGTAAATAATAGGGACGTGATAACTCCTCCAAGAAACCCTCAAACTAATGAGCAAGGGCTTGCAAGAAAAACCCTAATGTTAGAAAAACATCAAGCTTCTTCCTTTGGCTGGATTGAACTCTTCCTCAACAATTGGTGCGCCCCTACAAGAAAACCCTAGCTGGTACGGCCCTCATGATCCAAATGGTACGACCCTGCTAGTCCTTCTAGGTAGATGATAGTTGTATAATTGTGTGGGTGGAGTATTTCTTCCCCGAGACCAAGCTTGGAGCTAGGTGAGTCGAATATTTCACCATTGAGATGCTCACTAGGGTTTCTAATATCAAAAACCTCAAAATTGTATGCTCAAGAGCATCAACAAGCAAAATACCAAAATATAGAATGGATAAGAGGTGATCCCTAGCCTTCTCTTTATACTTTTCCTCTATTTCCCTATTGAGTTAAGTTAACTCCTAAAGTTAACCCTAACTCAACCTCCAATGATTATATTTCTTCATTGAGTTATCATTTTACTCCTTTTTCTATTTTTATTAAGTCAACTTAAGAATATAACCTTAGTTTGGTTGACTTTTCCCCTCAGTGTGAGACTATTGCCTAGTGGGGATGCCTAGGCCACTAAGTCCTCTCAAAACCTCTTCATCAAGAGGCGGGGGACATTACAGTAAACCTAACTCAACCTCCAATGCTTCTATTTATTCAATGAGTTATCTTTTTACTCCTTTCTCTCTTTTTATTAAGTCAACTTAAGAATATAACCTTAGTTTGGTTGACTTTTCCCCTTAGTGTGAGAGTATGGCCTAGTGGGGATGCCTAGGCCACTAAGTCCTCTCAAAACCTCTTCATCAAGAGGTGGGGGACATTACAATGACACTTGTAAGGAAACAAATATTTTTATATTTATTGTTGATAGACAAATGGAACATCCAGGTTCAAATCAGTTGACCATGACTCCATGAGTGGGGATTGGATCTACCTCAGGGTTGAATGTTAAAAGTGGAAAATCAGGAATTTGGCCATTGGCAGCCTATGGAAATCAGGGATTTGTAAAGCTGCGAAAACTCCCAAGAGGAAAAAGACCTAGGCACAAGATGCTTTTTCATATATAGCATATGGGAGGAGGAAACACGCTACCTAGTATGGTGGGGGAAAGAAGAATATCACTTGTTGTTATGAGCACTTCTTTCTAAGTGTGAGGCAAGGAGAAGTTTTTCTAACTGAATAAGAACTATATCTAAGGAGGAGTTCTGGAGTTCACCCTCATGGGTTCATGGTCAGGCTAGGGGGTGAACAAAGAAAGTAGATTGGCTACTTTGTTCTATGGTTGGGTGGAACTTAGTTGTTCCATTTGATGTTTCAGCGTTTGGTTCATATATGTTCCTCTACTCTTCTCTCGTTGGATTTCTATTGAATAAACAGTCTGTAGTACACATTCTATTATTATTCCTGGATGAATGTCCTATGGTTTTATAGCTGATAGAATGCATCTACTTATGTTAGTAGAATGATATGAATTGTCTTTGCTAGATAATGGCTAAGTGGGATAAAATGAATTATAGGATGAATCCTTGGAGGTTTGATTTTGTTGATGAATTAAGTAATAAAAATATTGTTATATGTTATATGAATGGATTTATTTTGTTAATGAATGGAGTAATAAGACTACTAGGTGTTACATGTTATAGGAACATATTTATTTTGTTAATGAATTAATTAATAAGCTACTATGTGTTGGATGTTATGGGAACATGTTTCTTTTGTTAATAAATGAATAAATAGAGTTATTGTGTGTTGGTTATGACGGGTACATGGGGTATGTCTATAAGTAAATAAGAATAGAATCCTTTCAGGGTTATTTTAACCTCTACCAACCATGTGAACACATACATATAGATGATCAAATTCAAGTAATATTTAAGTGTGAAAATACTAAACATAAATTCTGGAAAACTTATAAACATATATGCGTATACATTTTCTATGGATTGGAATAAATATCAAAGTAGACCCATGAGGCAGTATAAAATAGAATTTCATATATGACTACATGTTGCTACCGATACAGAGTCCTGATTATAAAATATCTAATACACAGAAACTAATGATTGACTGTTACATAACTTGAGATTTAAGCTTTCCATTTAAATTGGCTATACATTGGAGAAAACAGTTACAGTCTTGTTTCATTACAATAACGCAAACACAAAGTTTTGGTATTGTAAATACATAAAAACATGTTTCATATCCTAGAATCAGACCAATACTTAATTAAGTTTTCAACTCTACATAACACAAACTAAATACACAAATAACCCGTTGTTTTAGGGGTCTAGTATAATTTCCCATGATAACTATATTCTAGGACATAACTGTTTCATTTGATAGAACCCGAGTTAATATTTTAAGAGTGCTTTAAAATGGAACCCGAGTACCTGTTGCACAGGAAGTTGTCCTAGAACCCGAAGACTTTGAATGTGCGCAGACCTGTAAGTAGTTCAAGAAGAATATAATTCATATTAATTTGGAAGTAAACAAAATTCAAATATGGATTGTAGAATAGTTACCAGGGAAAATGATTAGAAAAATAAATAACGCATATGAATATAAAGACTGAACTTAGCTTGCGGTTCTGGGGCACATGTTGTCTTTCCTCCTTGCATCATTGAGAAATTCATCCACAGACCCGAAGGGGTGGAGTGGGCCAAGGATTGCTTTATGGGTACCCTCATAGTTGAACAGGGGTCCCATCATTAGATCATAGTAATCACATCCTTAAACCATAAATATCAGGAGGAAATGAAAAGAAAACATTTTAAACCAGAATTATTGAGAATGCACAGAATAAAACGTGCTCCATAAAAATTATACAAATTCGGATCACCGATGGTGCCACGAGATTTGTACCCTTATAATTGTAAGAAAATGTAAGCTATAGGTCAATGAAAAAAAGGTAACGAGATCAAAAAAAGGTTCGGGGTACCTAAAGCTTTGTCTGTTTCGTTCATACGAACGAGGTGAAATTATTAACTACCAGATTATTGCATGAAGGGTATGGTTAATTCTTCTAGAAATTTATTAAAATTATGAAATAATAATATCGCATAGTGGAAACCTTCACCATATTCTTAAGCGCGTATAGGCACGATTAGTGTAAATTATGATGAAATCAAAAATCCTATAAAATGATACAGAAAACCTTACCTTAAACTATAGGGATGTATTGTGTTTTTTAACCTGAGAATGTCATATTCTCTACAGTGAGTCCAAAATTCGATAACATAAGGACTTAACGTGAAACAGACAGTGTAAATAAAGGAAATGCGACCCATATATACATAGAGCATAGTAGAAATTAACCATTGTAAAGGGTGAGTTTTAAGAAACGAGGATCGAATCCTGTCCTTGAAGAAGAACCCTCGCAAAAGAAATTATGGGTCGCAAATAACTTAACACATCGTTACTCTATAGGAGTACTCATTGTTGAATCTTTGAGGGTCACTAAGTCAGATTTACCACTGGATGTATAGTGATGGGTAGGTCGCAAGTAACTCTTTTATAAATATCCAGGCTACATATCAAAGAAAAGACTGAGGGTATTTGTGTATTGGCAAAACCCAAACACATTCGAAACTACTCTCTGATGCAATAACTTAAAAACCCTGTGTAAAAGACATTACAGAATAACGAATGTTGGAGAATGAATGACTCCCTCACGAAAGAAGTATTACCACAACCAACACCATTACAACACTGATGTATCTAACTAGAGTTTAAGGGAAATATTTCCATGGGCCAAGATTAACGAGAAAGGAGATACTCAACTAATAACAGAAAAAAGGATAAACCCATTAAAGAGATGATTCCAGATGCGACTAACTCCCATATAGGCTACAATAGTCCAAGCATAGTTTTGTTTTGAAGATCTTACTTGATGAAGGAGGGTACAAACCGACGTGTAATGCCTTTCTTGGCCTGCATGGAACAGGAAGCCTCCTCTTTTCCATGGTTATGCACAGAGAAAGTTGTAGAAATTAACGCAACGTTTTTCTTTGAATCTCACAGAACCTTAGGCAAATATTGAAACAATAGTCGTAGGAAACCCCGTCGAATAGATCAATGGAATTAATGCCAATATGTTCCTCGGCCATGTGATTAGAGTGAGGTGGTGGAATTACAATGGGTACAGTGGATGAACGATGATCCCAAGGGAGTATGTTACAGAATGCCATAAATATCTCAGGCAGGGTGTAATTAAACCATGACAGTCATATCTTTTCCTACCTCACATCAAATTTATGGCGAATACAATGTCAGTTTGTTAGGCTTACAGTTTAGTCTTTGTTTTAGTTTAGTTAGGGTTTTACTCCTTATGCCAAATCCATTAACCAATTTTTCGCAAGGTTGATTCGAATGGGAAGGATAAATGACAAGAAAATGATCAACCACGATAACTGTTAATTACAACCCTTACAATGCTTTAACACTTACATTTTTGTGTCATGATACTATTAATTCGGTTAATGAAAACCTTTCACATACGACCTATAGTTTAGTCAATACATTCGGCCTAGGGTCATTGTATGCATATATATGTTACCATAGTATGCCCTATGTTTTGCGCGTTCAAAATGAAAATGATATGGTGAATACATTTATGTATTTGTTTAAGGAACTTAGCTACATTCCACCTTCCTTTGAGAATAGGATTGAGATAGAGTCTTCCTTTTATAACTGTCCCAGGAAATGGTATGTGTAAATGGTGGAAAATAAAAGAAGTAATAAAAATCACTCCATTATTATAGTTAAGAAAGGTTTGAAAGGTATTCAAAGTGTTTGAATAATTCTAATGACCCTAGTTCAATTTTATTTTTTTTAAATTGGTAAATTTGGGGTACATTACACATACTATATAAAATATCATGTCCATACTTTATAAGAGTACATATTTCGTATGTATTACTCATTTTTCGAAAAATTTCTAGGTGCGGAAGTTGGCGGATTCACGTCTTCAGATTTCACTTACTTTTATATCACCAACCCGACCGACCGCTTCCCCATTTCATATTGTAATAAAAAAATATAAACTTTGCGAAGTCCAATTGTGCTATCATATCAACACGAGGCCCTTAAAATTCAAATTGGTCATTGTTATGCTTGCAGTGATAGAATTTAAAGAAGCTTTGTTTTGTTTCCTTCATTTTTTTTAAAATAAGAGATTTAACATCCTTTAATAATTTTATGTAATTAGATTGTACAATATCAATATTTAATATTCATAATTTAGTATCTAAAAATAATGTTTTTAGATAATGTTAGCTAGTTGATAGGGATGACCATCCGTAAACAATCACAATCATGAGCCTGCCTGTCCTGGAGTCCGTCTGTCAATTTGTATATTGCGGAACTCCAAGTTTTGTTTGGAGGACATATAACAATAGAAGTGCAATGTTGAGCCAACCATATCGCAAGTCTTCTTGTCGATTTGTATGAACTCTTGGTGCTATTTGTAGGACACAGAACAATAGAGACCCAATTTTGAGCCCTCCATCCCGAGAACCCATGATCTAAAAAGTAGCTAAGTAGGGAATGATGGATCTGTACATTCTCTATAAAATCACATGTCCATACTTTATAAAAGTATATATTTAGTATGTATTACTCATTTCTCAGAAAATTTCTAGGTGTGGAAGTTGGCAGATACACGTGTTCATATTTCCTCTTACTTTTATATCACTAGCCCGACCGACCGCTTCCCCGTTTCATATTGTATAAACTTTTTGGAACACAAGTTTCCGAATACGAGGGTGTTTCTTTTAAATAATATATTTAACATCCTTTAATAATTTTATGTAATTAAATTGTACAATATCAATATTTAATATTAATACTTTAGTATTGAAAATAATGTTTTTAGATAATGTTAGATAGTTGCTAGGGATCACCATCTGTAAACAATCGCAATCTTGAGCCTGCCAGCCCTAGAATCCATCTGTCAATTTGTATATCGCGGAACTCCGAGTGTTGTTTGGAGGACACAAAACAATAGAAGTGCAAAGTTGAGTCAACCAGTTCCCAAGTCCGCCTGTAAATTTGTATATTGCGGAACTTTGGGTGCTATTTGTAGGACACAGAGAAATAGAGGCCCAATTTTGAGCCTGCTAGCCCAAGAAACCACGATCCAAAAGTGGCTAAGTATGAAATGCGGGAGCCATACATTCTCTATAAAATCTCATGTCCATACTTTATAAGAGTACATATTTAGTATGTATTACTCGATTTTCAGAAAATTTCTATGTGCGGAAAATGGCGGATTCACGTCTTCAAATTTCACTTACTTTTATATCAGTAGCCCGATCGAACGCTTCCCCGTTTCATATTGTAATAAATGAATATAAATTGTGCAAATTCCAATTGTGATATCATATCAACACGAGGCCCTTATAATTAAAATTGGTCGTTTTTATGCTTGCGATGATAGAATTTAAAGAAGCTTTGTTTTGTTTTCTTCATTTTTTTTAAAATAAGAGATTTAACATCCTTTAATAATGTTATGTAACTAAATTGTACAATATCAATATTTAATATTAATAATTTAGTATTTGAAAATAATGTTTTTAGATAATGTGAGTTAGTTGATAGGGATGACCATCCGTAAAAAATTGCAATATTGAGCCCGCCAGTCCTGGAGTCTGTCTATCAATTTGTATATCACAGAAATCTGAGTTCTATTTGGAGGACACAAAACAATAGAAGTGCAATGTTGAGATAGCCATCCCCCAAGTCCGCTTGTCGATTTGTATATCGTGGAACTCTAGGTGCTATTTGTAGGACACAAAATAATAGAGGCTCAATTTTTAGCCCGAGAACCCACGATCCAAAAAGTGGCTAAGTATGGAATGAGTGATCCGTACATGCTCTATAAAATCTCATGTCCATACTTTATAAAAGTATATATTTAGTATGTATTACTCGTTTCTCGAAAAATTTCTAGGTGCGGAAGTTGGCAGATACACGTGTTCAGATTTCCACTTACTTTTGTATCACCAACCCGACCGACCACATCCTCATTTCATATTGTACAAATGTTTTGGAACGCGAGTTTACGAATACATGAGTTTTTATTTTAAATAAGATATTTAACATCCTTTAATAATTTTATGTAATTAAATTGTACAATATCAATATTTAATATTGATACTTTAGTATTGAAAATAATGGTCTTAGATAATGTTAGATAGTTGTTAGGGATCCCCATCCATAAACAATCACAATCTTGAGCCCGCCAGCCTTGGAATCCATCTGACAATTTGTATATCATGGAACTCTGAGTGTTGTTTGGAGGACACAAAAAAATAGAAGTACAATGTTGAGTCAGCCAACCCTTAAGTCCACTTGTCAATTTGTATATCGTATAACTCTTGGTGCTATTTGTAGGAGAGGGAACAATACAGGCCCAATTTTGAGCCCGCCAGCTTGAGAACCCACGATCCAAAAAGTGACTAAGTATGGAATTCAAGATCCATACATGCTCTATAAAATCTCATGTCCATAATTTATAAAAGTACATATTTAGTATGTATTACTCATTTTTCAGAAAATTTCTAGGTGAATAAGTTGGCAGATTCATGTCTTCATATTTCACTTACTTTTATATCACTAGCCCGACCAACCTCTTCCCCGTTTCATATTGTACAAACGTTTTTGTCTAATTAAATTGTACAATATCAATATTTAATATTAATAATTTAGTATTGAACATAATGTTTTTAGATAATGTTAGATAGTTGATAGGGATCGTCATCCATAAACAATCGCAATCTTGAGCCCGCCAGTCCTGGAGTTCGTATGTCAATTTGTATATCGCAAAAATTTGAGTGTTGTTTGGAGGACAAAGAAAAATAGAAGTGCAATGTTGAGTCAACCAGCTCGCAAGTCCGCTTGTCAATTTGTATATCGAAAAATTCTCAGTTGTATTTGTAGGGCACAGAATAATAAAGGCCCAATTGTGAGCCCGCCAACCCGAGAAGCCACAATAAAAAAAGTGGCTAAGTATGGAATGCGGGATCCGTATATTCTGTATAAAATCTCATGTACATACTTTATAGAAGTACATATTTAGTATGTATTTCTCATTTTTCGAAAAATTTCTAGGTACGAAAGTTGGCGGATTCACGCCTTCAGATTTCACTTACTTTTATATCACCATCCTAACCGACCACTTCCCTATTCCATATTCTATAAATTTTTTGGCTTGTGGTTTTCCGAATAGACGAGTTACCGGATAGGTGGGTTCAATATTGCATTTCCTTTGTTCCACTGCCTACAAACAACACCCTCACCTCCTTGATCTACAAATTAACAAACAAATTGAAATAAAAGATTATATACTATGCGAAGTATAATGGAACAATCATATGAATGAGAGGACATTAAAATTCAAATTCGTCTTTGTTATACTTGCGGTGAAGCTAACAGTACAAAAACTTTACTTAAACATCCAAAAATTGATTTTATTGTAACTTTTCGATGCTTCTCTTATACAAACAGATCTTGGAAACTATAAACATCGCTCCCTGTATCTATTCCTTGATTTAAAAACATGTTAACATGTTTAATGAACTCCATAGTTACTGCTAAGACCATCAATGGTTATTTCTTACAACAATTATCGCTTCTGAAAATTTCCATCTGCTTTCTCTTTTGTCTTTTGCTTTCCCTTTCTGTACTTACTCATTTTTCAGAAAATGTCTAGGTGCGGGATTTGTCGGATTGAAGTCTTCATATTTCCATTGTTACTTTTATATCACCAGCCCGACCAACTACTTTCCCGTTTTATATTGAACATTTTTTTTGATTCGCGGGTTCCTGCATAAGAGGGTTCAACATTGCGTTTCCATTGTTCCACTGCCTACAAATAGCACCCAGACTTCCATGATTTACAAATTAGCAAACAAATTCCCCTTCATCTCGTATTCTTTCACTTTCTGTTTACTTGGACCTTTTTCCGAATGTCTCATGTATTTATATACAACACCCGAAGTTCAACAATATACAAATTGCACTCTCAACATTGTGCTTCCACTGTTCCCCTACGCACAAACAACACCTAAATTCTGTGATATACAAATTGATGGCTGATATCTATCACTGAGATGAAATATGACCATCATCCCCTCATGTCTCTTGGGTATCTCTTCTGACCTTTTTTATTGTAAACCGCCCGACCACTTTCCATAGTTGGGCATTTCTTGGAATTTGTTTTGTGGGTTGGCGGGTGGACGAAATGTACAATGCTTGGTTTCTCTTTGCCATCACCTCTAACTTTGTACTTATTTCCAAATATTCAATTATTAATATTTAATGCTAGTATTTCATCCTAGAGGAACCATTAACATTGTCATGAATGTCCGGAAGGCTGAAGAAGATTTGTCATTACTATGAATTAAACCAAGATTTGCAGAGAAGAGTGTTATCCTTTCTAAGTATTCATTTCAAAGATGATTCTCTCTCTTTCATGCACCAGCCAGTTGGCACCTTTAATAAATCTCTAATTCTTAATCGCTCTTCGTCGTCACCACCACCTTCGCACTTTTTTCTAAATATGCAATTAGTGAGCTTTAATGGTAACAACTCATTATGCATGAACCCTAGATATTTTCATTTATCAGCAAAAGGCTCAAGGAGATCTTTCATTGATCGCATTAAAGCATGATTTGTGAAGGGTTATATTATCCCTCCCCAATTTTCATTTCAAACATCGTCTGGAGCAAATGGAAATTCTTGTTAACTTGTGGAAGTAGTTATGTCTAGATACAGTAAACACATTCGAGCATGATGGCCAGAGGTTCCATTATTCTATGGAATATTCTTACTACTGATATCCCTCCACCCAGGAGGAAAAAAGGATATGGTCCCTTGGTACACCGAGATATATATTTCAAGCCAAAGAATTCCAAGGCAACCCTGCCTGCTCATAGAACCTTCCCAGTTGCATTGATGGCAGGCGTAGAGGTTGATTTCATGGATTCTGAGCCGGAAGAAGATGATATGATCAGTGATGATATGGCAATGGATGATGGAAATGAATAGATTGTTCCCACTCCTACGCCAAAATTGAAATAAACCATAACGGGCAGAACTTCTTGGCTAAGTGATGGTGGTCTTGACAACACCAAAAGAAGGAGTTTCAGAAAAGAAACTGATGTTGAACGCAATAGTCTCTTTGCATCTCGAAAGTAGGAATTCCAAAGGTCCAAATTAGTCTATTCTGGGAAGAATAATTTCATTGTAAGTAAATGATATGTTGATGCTCCCAGAGATATATTTCAAGCCAAAAAAATATTCAATTGTGGGACTATTATCCTTTTCTCTAGATATACAATTAACATCTTTGGGAATGAGGACTAGAACTCCCACTGGTGGAAGGAATATTTCTACTAATCATCTCCTTCCACCCAGAATGGACTAATTTGGGACTCTGAAATTGCACGTGCAACCTGTTTCCTTGAAGTTTTTCGACTGTGGAGAGGCAGTTTCTTGGTGTGTCCTAACTTTTAGTTAAGGCATATTTCATTTTCCCTGTAACGTTTCGTATTATTCCTCATGGGAAGATTCTAAGAACTATCAATTTTACCACAGGATGATCCATCGAGGAGAAAACTGCAAGGATTTCCTAAAAAAAAGGGCATGGTAATCAATTTTGTATGCATGATGAAGAGCATATCGATGGCTTATGCATGCTACGGATCCCTTGCCTATGCTTGTGGTAGATACGTTCATATTTTTGGCACAAAGAACTGGGTCCAATTTCTAAGGATAGATGTACAGTACTCGGTGTTTTTTTTTAATGGATTTTCTATTAAAAAAAAATTCCTTCGAGTCTTCGTTGTTTCTTCTTTTATGGATTTAATGTATGTTCTCATTGGCATGGTTTGGTAGTCTCGTAGTTCTTCAATATTGTATTTTCTTCGGTAATTTTTTCTAAGATGGAGCATCCAACAATTATATGACAATGTACTGTGTCGATCCACTGGGATTTTATGCAAACAAAAAATGGATTACACATAGTTTGAAACCAATGTTCATTTCTATTCACAATGCAGATAGAACATAGCAATACCAAATTACAATGTTGCAGCAAAATCGTCATTCTTGTTTCTAGACATGCAATTATTAATATTTAATTCTAATAACCCATAATCAAAGAAGTGTAATACTTAAGTTAATATGTTATAGTCATGGAAGAATGTATCAAGAACACACTTACACCCAGAAGGTGCAATCAAATCTAATGTTCAACAAATCATTTGCTGGAAATTAGTAGAAAAAGATGGTTTTGCAACAATGGGTCTTGTTTAAAACCAATTCGTGCTTGCGAAAATTTCCCTCCGTCTTTCTATTTTCCCACTCTTTTATCCCCTGTAGTTTCTCTTTCTAGTTATTTAATAGTTTTTTTCCAAAAATGCCTTGCTGCTCAGGTTGGCAGATTCACGGATTTCGACCAAGCACTTCCCCTTTGTCTAAATTGGGCCTCTATTGTTCCGTTTCCTAGAGTTCCGCGATTCACAAATTGACAGGTGAACTTGTGCGCTGGCTGGCTCAACATTGCAATTCTATTTTTCCGTGACCTCTAAACAACATTCAGAGTTCCGCGATATACAAATTGACACACGAACTCCATGTCTAGCGAGCTCAGGATTGTGATTGTTTAGAGATGGAAAAGTGATCAAATGAGACACATAATACATTTGTGTCACATAGGTTATATTAAAGGGAAAAGCATGTTCTCTATAGTTTTGTGTCCTACAAACAACACCCAAAGTTCCACACTATACAAATTGACAACCGGACTTGCGGGTTGGATGGCTAAAAAAATGCAATTATATTGTTTTGTTTCCTGCAAACAACACTTGGAGTTCCACGATATACAAATTGACAGACGAAGCATACAACCAAGAACCAAGTAAACTCGTGGATTGTATTCCTAGTCACTGTTTTTTGTGCCCGCCACCTTGGCACTTCTTTTCAAGTATATATCTTGGCGGGAAATGGGATATCTTTTACAGATGTGAATATATTAGCCCTTCTTTTCCATATTTTATACTTAGCCAAATGTTTATTTCTCTTTTCCCTGAACTTTATCCTTCTCGTCACTTATTCATTTTTTTGAGAATGTCTGGTTGCGAGGGTAGGTGAACTTGCGGGTTCACGTTTGCACTCGTTCTCTTATATCGCGACATCGATTGACTGCTTCCCCATTCCATACCCAATCACTTCTCCAACCGTGGATTCCTAGTAGGGGGGCTCTAGATTGGACTTCTATTGTTCCAGGACCTATGAACAATACCATGACTTCCACGATATATAAATTTACAACCAAAATCATATCATACCATCTTCCATATTACAGTCTACCTATCATGCCTTCTTCTGTGGTACACATTTTGCACTGAAAAAATATGAGACATACAATTTAACCGTCGGGTCCTCACGTCTTTTGTGGACCTTTTGTCACCCGATTTTGAAGTTCATCTGTCCGCTTTACATACTTCGCCATTTATTCAAATTTCTTTTGCGGATCATTGGTTTGGTGGGTTCAAAAACTATCTAGTTCTTAATCATTGTTTCTTATGCTTGCAGCCTTTTACAATTAGCAATTAGCAATTATATATAAGATCTTATTTCTAGGTATGCAATTAGCAAGTGTTAATTTCAAACATCATGGAATGTCATTTGCACATCGTCGGGTTGGTTTGTTGATGAAAAATTCAATCCTTGATTCCGAAAATGAGTCCAATCGACCGTTTCCATACTCCATACTTAAACACTTTCCCAGAATTTTGCAAATATACAAATCAGTCGTTGAACTGCCCCATCATGCTCTCTTCCATTTTACACATTTTGCAGTAAAAAATTATGATACATAAAATTTGACTGTGGGACACTCACCTCTCATGAGTATCCCTCGTAACCCTATTTTAAATCCCATTCGACCACTTTTCAGACCTTTCCATTCATTCCTTTCTCTCCCTCATTTCCCCGACCTTGGCACTTGTCTATAATAAATAAATGTTTTTATGTATATATAGTACAATTTGCACTGTAAAATTCTGAGACATACAATTTGACTGTCGGGTCCTCATGTCTCTTATGGAACTATTTCCACCCCATTTTGAAGCACACCCATCCTCTTTCCGTACTTCGCCATTTCTTTGAATTTATTTTGTGGATCGTCGAGTTGGCGAGGTCAAGAAATATCCAATTCCTAATCATTGTTTCTTGTACCCGCACCCTTTTGCAATTAGCAATTACCATTTATATATAAGATCTTATTTCTAGGTATGCAATTAGTAAGCATTAATGCTACACCAGGATTTGAGGAATTCTCTCATTAATACTCATAAACCAAAATTTCTGGATGGTTATATTATCCCTTCCGAGTGTTAATTTCAAACATCATGGAATGCCAGTTGCGCGTCGTTGGGTT
>ML846340.1:0-28173 GCA_009831015.1 Picea engelmannii
GGTGTCATTCAATTTCTTTTAAACCCAAACAATTTTTTATGTTATTTTAAAACCCTTTGCAGGGAATGGATTGCAATGCCATGGTTTCTAGAAAGAGAATCTCATATGTTGAAAATCAAGTATTATCTCTCTATACATTATAGCATCACATTGATAGGTAGAAAAAAATAGTTTGACCATCAGTTTTTATTCATTCAATTACTACATGATTAACTAGTTTTCGCTATTGTCATGAATCTATCATAATGGAACAGGAACTTGCATTGTTGTTGTTGTAGAAAATAGGTTTTTTCAATTTCTTGTCCATGCATGTTTGTTAAATTGTGTTCTATCCATTGGAGGTGATACAATAGGTTTTATTGTTGATAATTCTCTTTCAACTTTGTTGGATCCTTCATTTGGGGAGGTGTTTTGGTGAGTCTTCTATGTCACTAGACTACTATGACTCAAATTGTAATCTTCTGGTGTGGACCTCCCAACTCCCAAAGCCACGATGAGAACACGTGTGTCTTATTAACTTGGAGTTATGTTTGCGGTATGATCTTTGGCATCTAAAAAAATAGTTTTCAATAAAGTTTTGTTTTGGCACTTGTGTTTTAGGGCTTTACCATGTAATGTGCAAGTTTGAGCAGTAACAAACATCTCTTTATACAGGTGCAAAGCTCATTTCAACCTATGGGGCTCTCTTTTTGGGTTACAATGCCATCATTGACTAGACTGCGTTGCCTCCTTTTGTGAGTTTCGATGCCTCTTGCATGGGCATGGTCCTCCCTCACATCCTGTATGGTCCTTATAATAATACCAACTTTTATGGTTCTATGTTTGGGGTTTGGGGTTTTCTTGCTCAATAGTTATATCACATCGGTCCTATATATTGACATCCCTTCACTCAAGCAGATTTTAAGCCTCCTGTAGTAAACAGATGAGAAATTCCACCAATATTTTCATGGGACTTAAGATTGGTAATTGTAAATTGGAATGATGTCCATACCTTCAATGAAGGTTGTGCAGTAAATGCGTCAAAAACAAGCCAGTTCACAAAATTTCTCACTCGGGAGGCATATTCAAAGGCTACACCACCAACACAAAAAAAAAAAAATTCTTTGGATTCCAAAGGATCAGCTCAGCCATCTGAGAAACTTCAATCACTTGCAGTTCCTATGGGTCAACCCTAGCCCCATGGAAATGTTCACTCAACAACCCTCAAATCCAAAGTGCCGGACCTATGGACAAAGGTGTCTATATATTTAAAAAACAATTTAGTTTGTTTGGATCCTGTATGTGTACATTTCACATCTTTTTCTTCAATCTGTTTCCGAATTTTAACCTCAATGCAAGGTATGATATTCACTTCCCAATGCAACTTTCTATGAGTTTGCTTATTATAAAATTTATTGTTTTTATGCTTGATATGTTTCGACATTCATTTTTGCCTAATTCAAAGTCTAAAAAAGTTTCCAGGGATGAAAAGAAGCTTGGAAAAGGGTTGCCTAAGAATTTCTAGAAGCTTTGTCAAATATCAGAGAGTGAGAAATCAAATCTCAAAAGGTATCTTCCAATGGCACTGTTGGGTATCGTAGCAAAGTACCTGTAAGTGAACAGGTAGATAAGGTGTCTCCTGCCAAGCCACATGCTTGAATAGTTGCTAGGAGGTATGCACAAATCACCACTCCCAACAAGAATGCAGGTTCTCGTCAGGGTTCTACAAAGCTAAGTTCTCTCATAACTATGTATGGAATTAAGAGAATACCAACATATACGGAAGTTGAATCTGCAAAAGGTAGATTAAATAACCATTCTTCCAAAAGACCTGTCATATGTTGTTTGGTTAGAAGTCCTTGTGTTGGGGACTGGACTTTGAGGAATGAATATCAAGGCATAGTAGGACTCCTAACAAAGTCTAGAACTTTTCAAAAGTAACCAACACCAAATTTGTAACTCCTCAAAACTTACCGACACCATATTCAATAACACCTCAAGATGCAGGAATGACCAACGAAACAAAGAAAACACCCAACCCTTTCTTGAAAGGTGGACAAACCACATCCAATATGACAATTTTTGGCTAAAATTTATGGGACAAGAACCAACAAACAATAACCAGTTCATGTCAATTGGAAGGAAAAATCAAAGAGATTAAATGCTATAACTGCAGAAAGGAGCATCGACAAAGCATTTGATGCAACTACTGAAAATTGCATGGGCAGGAATGTTTTTGGCATGAATCAAGAGAAACTTCTTATACAAAATATATGCCAGTGCTTCTTTGTGGTGTTTTTGTTGGAATTACTAAGACNGGGGTGAATCAGTTGTTGTTGTGCTTAAACAATTTTATGCCTATTAAAATATTATTAACCTTCTCCAAGTGATCATCAAGATTATGCAAGACATGAACAACAGGAATAACAAACATCAATCACACATATGATATACACAGAGATAGATATTCACGAGGAAACCCATAAAGGGAGAAAACCTCTTCTTCTTCGAATGATAGACAGTCTTTTAAGTTTTGTACATCATGTTTCTTTAAGCACCAACTCAAAATGAAGCTATGACCTCTTCTTAAACAAGCTACAACTTGCTGAGAGCACCCACTCTTTGGTTTTTCTAGCACCCACTAGAAGGAAGCACCAACCCCCTAAGTGTTCCAACACCAACTGGATGGAAGCACCAACTTCCAGTCACACAGGCATCAACCTATATAACGGAGAACAATGTTTCTCCCTTGCACCACCCTACCACCTTGGTTTTTCTGGCTACAACCAAATGGAAGCTACAACTCCCTGTATTCAAGCACCTACTTGAAACTCTGAGGACAACAGTCCTCCCTTGCACCACCCTACCACCCTAAGATATAAATCTTTGCTTTCTGAATTTTTTTACAGTGATATAGAATTTATCAATGGCTTACCAGTCTCATCATTGTTCTGCTACACTGCTCTGCTCTGCCTGCATCAGTGTGTTCCTGCTCGCATCCTCTTGCACTTAAGTTCTCGTACAGTCTGTTGTTTTCACCATTTCTACTCTGTCCAGCTTATGTTCTTCATATCTGCATCTTTCACGCTCTGTTCCTTCTCACTCCTTAATCACATACAGTTCGACTTGTTTTACCAAGGAGCAAAAATCTCTCTTTGTCACAACATATTTCTTTTATTCATGCCCTCATCATCCGTTTCTCTCCGAATCTCCAACGCCCATGTTGGGGATCTCAGAATGCTCAAGAGCCATGATTCCAACATTCTAGAGCAATGATTCCAATGTTCCAGAACAATGATTTAGTTAGTGTAACTGAATCGTAACTGATCAAGAAACCACGAAGTGAAACAACAACCCTTCGATCAGATTTGGTTTGATCAGGGCCATTGGATTATACACGTAGAGGCTTTTTGATCCACAAGTCCTTGTGAACTTTACATGCGTGAACTAGCACTTGGCGCAACATTCCTCTCCACATGACCACTGGCTGTGACCTTGGGCGATGGTCTCACGTGACCACGTAATTGCGGGTGTGAGCTCTCTTCTCGTTAGCTCCTTGTTGCATGTGACCTCGGGCTACGTCCTGGCGTAAGCGAATGATTGCGGGCGTGTCCAAGAGTGGTTTGGGATCAACCACTTTTCTCCCCGCAATCCACCTCCAGCTGCCACGCACCCTTTCTCCAAAACCATGGTTTCAATTGTGGCCCGCTCACGAAAAATTAAGACTCGAGCATGTTTTGACCCCACAATGCGAGAGACCGTCAATCTCATGATCTTGACGATGCTCTTGAACGGATGGTTCAGATTTGTTCTTTCACGATTTGTGGATTAGATCTAACCTTCCTAAATCAACGGTTGTGATTTATTTTGTGATCCGTGCTTTGGGAGTTTCAAATCTCAAACCCTGCTTTCTTCCATACGCCAATCTTCCGGAGGCGATGATTTGCGGACACATATCCTTATCAATCAACGACTTTGCCTCTACTTCAGGGATTTTACCTCTCAACTGGATCAACGCTCCTATGTCCCTTTTCTCGATCAACGGTCGAGATCTGCTTCGCTACTCCGGGCTTCAACGATTTCAATTCTCAACCTTCATGCTTTCCCATAACGCTTTTAGCCGAAGTCCACAAATTCCTGCCACGTGTCCTCATGGATCGGGGGGTTGAGGCTTACTTTGGATCTTTACCCGAAGTCCACAGGATTACGCCACGTCTTTTTTGGATAAGACGACCCAGATTTACTTCGAACGATCTGATGCTTGAGATTTTCTTCGGATGATCTAACGATTGAAATCTATTTCGGATGATCCGACGGTCGAGAATTTATTTCGGCTTTTCGGGTCTTTGGGCTTTGGGAATTTCAAAACTCAAATTGACGCTCTGGATCAAACAACCCAGATTCACTTAGGACGATCTGATGCTTGAGATCTTCTTCAGATGATATGACGACTGAAATCTACTTTGGATGATCCGACGGTCGAGAATGTATTTCGACTCTCCGGGCTTCGGGTATTTCAAATCTCAACTAGAAATTCTTGAAGTAATTTCTCCGGAGTGTAGCCTCCTCATAAATTTAGACCCGAAACGAATGATCTCCATTTGATCAAGATCTTAGATCAACAGCTCGATATGTCTGTGATGCAGCTTTGCTTTGGATTAAATCCAACGGTCATCACATTTTCTCCAGATCCGATTGTCCTTATTCATTTCGGATTTCGGGCTTTGGGTAATTCGACTTTCAAGTTGCCAATTCTTCCGAAGTGAGATTCCTTGAACAGTAACCTCCTCGCAAATTTTGACGTGAACCAAATGTTGTTCATCGATAATGTTCTTAGATCAATGGCTTGATCTATCTTCGATGTTGCTCTTCTAGCTTATCCTGTCCTTCCACTTAAAAGTGATCCAACAATTATCAGATATTCGGATAATCGAATTCTCAAACCTTGTGCCCTGTTTATGCTATCCTTCACTTAACTTGATCCGAGGGTTGACGGATATTCGGATATTTGAATTCTCAACGGTCCTGGTTTGTCCTATGGAGATGTTGATCCTGATCACTTTTCTGTACTACGCTTTTCCTTCTGAGCTTTGATCGCTACATATTGTTTGCTTCTCCTCCTGAGCTTATGCTTTTCCTATTTTCCATCGTCGTTGTTGTTCTTGCCATCAATGACAAGCACACTCTTCCTGTAAAAACATGCCAACAATTCCCCCCTTTGGCATTGATGGCAACCCTAAAAGGCTGCACTATTTTTCTTAGATCTCCAATTGTAGCATCCAAACCACACCTTTTCTCCCCCTTTGACATCAATGTCAAAGAAAACATGCTTCCCCTGAGCTATTGCAGTACTTTTTCAGAGGTATCATATATTCAACCAACACATACTCCCCTGGATAGGATGGACTTTCCTAGGTGAGAGATGATACCTGGCTTCTGATAGAGATATTCAAATGGTGTCTTGGCTAGGGGTTTAGTAAATATGTCTGCAATTTGTTCCGTGGAAGGAATATAATTTAGCTGAACAACTCTGTTTATAACCTGCTCTTTGAGAAAATGATACTTTATTGGTATATGCTTTGTTTTTGAATGAAGAACATGATTCTTCGAGACACTAATGGCATTGGTGTTATCACACTGAAGTGGAATAGGATCAGTATAATCTTCCTTCAAATCTGCAAGAGTTTGTGTCATCCATAAGATTTGAGTGCAACATGTAGCAACAACAATGTACTCTGCCTCTGTAGTTGATAATGAAATAGATCCATGTTTCTTACTAAGCCATGCTACTAATGAATCACCTAAGAAGAATGCACCTCTATTGGTGCTCTTTCTCTCATCCAAACAATTTGCTCAATCAACATTTGAATATGCAGTTAATTGAAAATTTTGATTTCTAGGATACCAAAGACCATAAGTCATTGTACCCTTCGAATATTTGAATATCCTTTTGACAGATGCTAAATGACTTTGTTTAGGAGCAGACTGATAACGACCTACCATTCCAACAACTTGCATTATATTAGGACGAGATGTTGTGATGTACAAAAGATTGCCTATCATTGATCGATATGTTCTTTGATCAACATTAGGTGAAATATCATTTTTACTGAGCTTGCAACCAACCACCATAGGTGTGCTCACAGGTGTAGAATCTTCCATCTGAAACCTCTTTAACATCTCTTTCAAATATTTTTCTTGAGAGATAAATATCCTTGCAGAACTCTGATTGATTCATAAACCAAGAAAATATGACAGTTCTCCTATCATGGACATCTCAAACTTAGTCTTCATTGAATTAGAAAACCACTGAACTGAAGGGCCATTAGTGCATCCAAAAATAATATCATCTACATAAACCAAAACAACTAATAAACCATTACCTTCAGACTTAATGTATAGATTACTGTCAACATACCTTTCTTGAACCCTTTGTCCTGTAGAAATTTGTCCAGTCTATAATACCAGGCTCATGGTGCATGTTTCAGTCCATTTAATGTTTTTTCAACTTACAGACATAGTCAGGATTATCTATCAGTGAAAATCCTTCAGGTTGCTTCACATATACATCTTCTTCTAGATCTCCATTAAGAAATGCTGACTTAACATCCATCTGATATACTTTAAAGTTCTTATGACATGCATAGGTAAGAAACATTCTGATGGCTTCCAATCTTTCCACTGGTGCAAAGGTTTCATCAAAATCCTGTCCTTCAACTTGTGCATACCCCTTACAGACCAATCTGGCTTTATTCCTAACAATTTGTCCTTGTTCATTCATTTTGTTCTTAAACACCCATTTGGAGCCAATTACATTCTTATCTGCAAGTCTAGGAACAAGCTCCCAAGTATTGTTCTTCTCAATCTGATCCAGTTCCTCATTCATTGATTTTAACCAATTTACATCTTTACTGGCTTCATTAAAGTTCTTGGGTTCCACCATGGATATGAAGGCTATATGTGATTGCTCAATGTCTTTGATTATCCTTCTTCTGGTTTGTACACCTTTGTCTTTCTCACCAATTATCTGACTTGCAGGATGATTCTTTTGAGTAATTCTAGAGGAAGGATTTGATGTTGTCTGTTGATTTGAGTCTACCTGAGTCTTTGTATCTTCATCTGACCCAGAGTCTTCTTTTTCTGATTCTTTGACCTGTTCATCTTCAACTTCAGCTATGTCCTTTGTAGCGGACTCAGTATTGCTCACCTCTCTTACTGGGACTCCTTCGTCAACTTTTAAATCAATGCAATCAACTAATTTACACAATATTTTATTGAAGCATCTATATCATTTACTATTGGTAGCATATCCTAAGAACATGCCTTCATCAGCCTTGTCATCATACTTGCCAAGGTTTTCATTATCATTCTTTATGTAGCACTTACTCTGAAAGACTTTGAAGTGTTTGATTGAAGCAGGTCTTCCATATCACAGTTCATAAGGTGTCTTGTCACTATGTGGTACGAGGTGGGTTTGTTAAGAATATGGAATGTTGAGGTAGCAGACTCAATATTTCTCACCTCTCTTACTGGAACTCCTTCATCAACTTTTAAATCAATGCAATCAACTAATTTACAAAATATTTTATTGAAGCATCTATATCCTTTACTATTGGTAGCATATCCTAAGAAGATGCTTTCATCAGCCCTGTCATCATACTTCCCAAGGTTTTCATTATTATTCTTTATGTAGCACTTACTCCCAAAGACTTTGAAGTGTTTGATTGAAGTAGGTCTTCCATACCACAGTTCATAAGGTGTCTTGTCACTGTGTGGTACGAGGTGGGCTTTGTTAAGAATATGGACTGTTGTGTGTATTTCTTCTACCCAGTAGGTTTGACCAATGTTCTTCTCATTCATCATTGACCTGGCCATTTGCTGAACTGTTTTGTTTTGCCTCTCAACTACTCCATTTTGCTGTGGAGTTCCTGGGAGTGTGTATTCTCTCTTGATCCCATGTTTATCATAGAATTTCTTGAAATCACTTGACATAAATTCTCTTCCTCTGTCTGACCTTACTGCCTTTAACCTGTTGCCTGTTTGATTTTCAGTTAAGGCCTTAAATATTTTAAATTTTTCAAATGCTTTAGCTTTTTCTTTGAGAAAAAAACCCAAGTGAGTCTGGAGTAATCATCAATGATCAACATGAAGTAATTTTCCTTCCCTGTGCCTTCCTGTCTTGATGGTCCACATAAATCCATATGAACTAATTGGAGTGGTTTCTTTGTTGAAGTAGAGCTCTTGGATTTAAATTGTGTCATGGTTAGCTTTCCTACTTGGCAGGGTTTACACATAGAATCTTGTGGCTTTGATATTCTTGGAAGATATTTTATTGCCTCAAGATTTTTGAGCTTGATTAAGTGGTCAAAGTTTAGATGTCCAAGTCTTCTATGCCATAACAAACTTTCATCATGTTTTCTTAGATGACACTCTTTTCTATGTTCTTTCAACACATATACATTATTCTTTGTCCTTATGCCTTTAGCCACCACTTGTCTTGAGTTTACAGACTTTATCTTACAATCTTTGGAAGTGAACACCACTTCACATCCCCTGTCACACGTTTGACTTACACTGAGCAAATTATGCTTCAGCCCATCTACAAGCAGAACATCTTCGGCTTTTCCTTTGCCATTACTTAAACTCACCATCCCTTTACCCTTGATTTTACCTGGTTTGTCATTTCCAAAGGTCACATTTCCTATTTTGCTTTTACTTATAGACGTAAACTTATCCTTGTCTCCAGTCATGTGGTTGGAACATCCACTGTCTATATACCAGGGGTCTTTTTGTTTTTGAGCTGAAAGTACTAGACCACATTTTTCACTATCTTTCTTTTTCCATATGCTGGCATTTCTAGCTAAGGGTTTTATCCTTGGATCTGCTTTTTAATTCTTCAGATGTCAGTTTGCAGCTTTGTGGCCAAAGTTATGACAATTATAGCATTCAAGCTCAATGTTTAATAGGTCAAAGTGATTGGTGCAACTTTGTCTACTCATTGGCTGTTTAGTTCTATGTTGCAAAGATTGTTTATTTCTTGATCTCCTCAGTTGCATGTCTCTAAACTTAATTTGACAATTTTCAATTTTATGACCAAAATTAGAACAGTAACCATGGAAGAAATTTTGGTACCTGAAGGATGGCCTTCTTCTTGGCATTTGTTGCTCCATCTTCTGATATCTTTGTTTTTTATCAGGGATCATCTTGACTTTATTATCTTTTGGTGGCAGAGTACTCACATGGTCTGATTGTCTGCTGAATTGGAACTTGATCATCTTTACTGACTATTTGCTTTATGGTTTTTTGGTGCTTGAACCACTTACATAGCCTAAAACAGTCTTCAACAAAGGAGATCTTTGTTTGCTTAGAATGTCATTTAGTTTTGCTGAGCCTTTAATGCTTGGAAGATTTTGGAGACACAATGCTTTAAAGTTTAAACTTCTCCATCTATTTTCAGGTTTTTATTACCTCTTCTTCCAATGCTTAACATCTTGTCTTATTTTCTGATAACTATTGTTTCAGAATGTCCTCTATTTTCTTTGCCTCTTCTAATTCCACTTTTAGTAGAGCAAATTCCTCATCAGGTTTTTTACCGTCTTTCTCGAACTGTATCAACAATTGTTTTTGCTTTTTCTTCTTAAATCTAAGTCTAGCAATTTCTTCTAGAGCACTGATCAGTTCTCCTTCCAAGTCAACCACAACTACTTCATCATCAACATCACTTCCTCGGCTTTTATTATCATAGTCATCTTTGGCCATAAGGATAAAGTTATTAACCTTATCTTCACAAGCATAATCACTATCTATGTCTCCTGAAGAGCCATCGTTGTTTACACATAAACTTTTCTTTTTACCAAATCTCTTGGATTTGTACTTCTCATCACCTTCAATGTTCTGGTCCTTCTTCTTGTGTGGACACTTAGATGCAAAGTGACCTATCTTTCCACAATTAAAACATTTGAAGGGCAACTTGCCTTGGTACTTGTCTGATCCTTTCTTTAGTCTTCTCACAAATTTTGCTTCAATTTCATTAGGCTCAGAATCCTCATTCTTATCTTCTTTAAATGATGCTTCTCTAGAGGTGGGTTTATCTTTACCTATCCTTATTTCATAAGCAGACAGAGTTCCTAGGAGTTGGTCAATAGGCAGAGCTTTTAGATCATTAAGTTCTTCTATAGAAGAGACCTTTGGGTTGAACCTATCTGGCAAAGATTTCAAATTTTTTTGAATAAAGAGACTTCCTCAATTTTTTCACCAAGTTCTATCATTGCATTTACTAGTTCTTCAAATCTCAGAAAGTACTTCCCAACAGTTTCATCCGCTTTCATCTTTAGTTGTTCAAACTATAATCTGTAGGTTTGAAGCTTGACATCCTTTACATTCTCATTACTTTCATAACTGCTAATGAGTTTGTCCCACATTTCTTTGGCATATTCTAAGTGCATAACTTTTACAAATTCTGCTTCTACAAGCCCACTTAGAATAGTATTCATAGCCTTTGTGTTGAAGCTGAATTCTAGCTTGTCATCCTTATAATCTAGTACAAGTGGCTTTACATAACAAGTTTCTACCACATCCCAGACATCTGCACCTAAATCCATTATTTAGGTTCTCATCCTAACTTTCCAGAAGGCAAAGTTTGTTCCATTGAACAAGGGGGCCTTATTGGTTGAAGTTACTTCATGGCTAGTCATGTTTAAGCTCTAGGATCTACCCTTAGATAAAATGAACCCGCTCTAATACCAATTGTTGGAATTACTAAGACAATTGAGAGGGGGGGTGAATCAGTTGTTGCTGTGCTTAAACAATTTTATGCCTACTAAAATATTATTAACCTTCTCCAAGTGATCATCAAGATTATGCAAGACATGAACAACAGAAATAACAAACATCAATCACACATATGATATACACAGAGACAAATATTCATGAGGAAACCCATAAAGGGAGAAAACCTCTTCTTCTTCGAATGATAGGCAGTCTTTTAAGTTTTGTACATCATCTTTCTTTGAGCACCAACTCAAAATGAGGCTACAACCTTTTCTTTAACAAGCTGCAACTTGCTGAGAGAACCAACTCTCTGGTTTCTCTAGCACCCACTAGAAGGAAACACCAACTCCCTGAGTGTTCCAGCATCAACTAGATGGAAGCACCAACTTCCAATCACAGAAGCAACAACCTATATAATAGAGAACAATGGTTCTCCCTTGCACCACCCTGTTTTTTCTGTCTGCAACTAGATGGAAGCTACAACTCCCTGTATTCAAGCACCCACTTGAAACTCTGAGGACAATAGTCCTCCCTAGAACCACCCTACCACTCTAAGATATAAATCTTTGCTTTTTGAAATTTATTATAGTGATACAGAATTTATCAATGGCTTACCAGTCTCATCACTGTTCTGCTACATTGCTCTACTCTGCCTGCATCAGTGTGTTCCTGCTCGCATCTTCTTGCGCTTAAGTTCTCGTACAGTCTATTGTTTTCACCATTTCTACTCTGTCCAGCTTATGTTTTTCATCTCTGCATCTTTCACGCTCTGTTCCTGCTCACTCCTTTATCACATACAATTCAACTTGTTTTACTGAGGAACAACAACCTCTCTCTGTCACGACATCTTTCTTTTATTTATGCCCTCATCATCTATTTCTCTCTGAATCTCCAACGCCCATGTCGGGGATCTCAGAACGCTCAAGAGCCATGATTCTAACGTTCTAGAGCAATGATTCCAACGTTCAAGAGAAATGATTCAGTTAGTGTAACTGAATCATAATTGATCAAGAAACCACTAAGTGAAACAACAACCCTTCGATAAGATTTGGTTTGATCAGCGCCGTTGGATTATACACGTAGAGGATATTTGATCCACGGGTCCTTGTGAACTTTACATGCGCGAACTAGCACTTGGTGCAACATTCCTCTCCACATGACCACTGGATGTGACCTTGGGCGATGGTCTCACGTGACCACGTAATTGTGGGCACGAGCTCTCTTCTCGTTAGCCCCCTGTTGCATGTGACCTTGGGCTACGTCCTGGCGTAAGAGAACGATTGTGGGCATGTCCAAGAGTGGTTTGGGATCAACCGCTTTCGCCCCGCAATCCACCTCCAGCTGCCACATACCCTTTCTCCAAAACCATGGTTTCAATTGCAGCCCGCTCACGAAAACTTAAGACCCGAGCATGTTCTTACCCCGCAATGGGACGAGATCGTTGATCTCACGATCTTAACGGTGCTCCTGAACGGACAGTTTAGATTTGTTTTTTCAAGATCTGTGGATCAAATCTAACCTTCCTAAATCAACGACTGTGATTTATTTTGTGATCTAGGCTTCGAGAGTTTCAAATCTCAAACCCTGCTTTCTTCCATACGCCAATCTTCCAGAGTCGATGATCTGCGGACACTTGTCCTTATCAATCAACGACTCTGGCTCTACTTCAGGGATTTTATCTCTCAACTAGATCAACGGTCTTGTGACCCCTTTCTCGATCCACGGTCGAGATCCGCTTCACTACTCTAGGCTTCGATGATTTCAATTCTCAACCTTCACTCTTTTAGCCGGAGTCCACAGATTCATGCCATGTGTCCTCATGGATTGGACAGTTGAGGCTTACTTTGGGTCTTTACCCGGAGTCCACAGGATTACGCCATGTCTTTTTTGGATCAGATGACCCAGATTTACTTCGAACGATCTGACGCTTGAGATCTTCTTCGGACGATTTGACGACTGAGATCTATTTCGGATGATCCGATGGTCAAGAATTTATTTCGTCTTTCCGGGTCTCCAGGCTTCAGGAATTTCAAAACTCAAACTGATGGTCTGGATTAGACGACCCAGATTCACTTCGGATGATCTAACGCTTGAGATCTTCTTCGGATGATCTGACGAATTAAATATACTTAGGATGATTCGACGATCGAGAATGTATTTCGTCTCTTTGACTCTCCGGGCTTCGGGTATTTCAAATCTCAATTAGAAATTCTTGAAGTGATTTCTTCGAAGCGTAACCTCCTCATAACTTTAGAGCCGAAATGAATGATGTCCGTTTGATCAAGATCTTAGATCAACGACTCGATCTGTCTGTGATGCATCTTTTCTTTGGATTAAATCCAATAGTCATCGCATTTTCTCCAGATCCGATGGTCCTTATTCATTTCGGATTTCGGGCTTCGGGTAATTCGACTTTCAAGTTGGCAATTATTTCGATGTGAGATTCCCTGAACTGTGACCTCCTCGCAACTTTTGACGTGAACCAAATGTTGTCTGTCGATCATGTTCTTAGATCGATGGCTTGATCTATCTTCGATGCTGCTCTTCTAGCTTATCCTGTCCTTCCACTTAAAAGTGATCCAACGGTTATCAAGTATTCGGATAATCGAATTCTCAAACCTTGTTCCCCGTTTATCCTATCCTTTACTTAACTTGATCCGACGACTGACGGATGTTCAGATATTCAAATTCTCAACGGTCCTGGTTTGTCCTGATCACGTTTTTGTACTGCGCTTTTCCTTCTAAGACTTGATTGCTGCATACTGTTCTCTTCTCCTCCTGAGCTTATGCTTTTCCTATTTTCCATCATTGCTGTTGTTGTTTCCATCAATGAAAAGCACACTTTTCCTGTAAAACCATGCCAACAATTTCAGCCTAAGCCAGAGAGAACAAATTTTCCAAACATAAGTCTACATTCATGTTCATTGCCAAAACTAAAAGAGATTTTGGTTGCATCAAAATACTAAATAGTAATATCAGATGGGATTGAGCATATAAAGTTGATTGATAATACAAGTGTCTAGCTATTCTAGTATAGAGATGGATCTAATCAGACAAATACTCTCTTTTGAAAATGAGACAAGCATTGTTGATCTTCGGGGTTTTTTGCATATTATAGATGTTGAATTTATCCCGTATAACTAAAAGAAGTGGCCTTCATTGAAAATTACTTAATATCACATGCATTTACCAGTTCTTATATTTACTACATTTTTCTTTTCCTTGTTCTTCTCCAATTAGGACCAACACATTTTGTTTATCCCTGGATTTCAGCCAACTTTATTTTACCAAATTTATTTTAATCTCACAGATGGGCCAGTGAGGGTAGCATGGGGACTCCCACAACTAATCCAATGGGAATTCCACTCTCCACACATGACAACCCTTTCACACAGTTTAGTGGCCATATCTTTATATGGGTGCAAAGCTCATTTCAACCTGTGGGGCTCTCCTTTTGGGTTGCAATTCCATTATTTACTAGCTTGCATTGCCTTCTTTTGTGAGCTCTAATACCTCTTGCATAGGCATGGTCCTCCCTCGCCCCCTGCACGGTCCTTATAATAATATCAACTTTTCTAGTTCTATGTCAAGGGCTCGAGATCTGCTTGCTCAACAATTATCTTTGTTGTAGGAAAATCTCCTTGCGGATAGGTAGATTGCCTCAAAGAGCTAGACCCTAAACTCTAAGACACAAAGTGCTTAACGTGGACACTGACTTCCTTTCAAATCCATACAAACTAATACATGGGAAGGAAGGAGAATAGAAGTACCTCTTTATCGATGTTTGTCCCTGCACGCTCCGAGTTGAGCTCCAATATCTCGCTCCTCAATGAGTCCTGTAGACAAACAAAGTACAACCACTTCCTACTCTATTGATATTAGCTTGTAAACAGATCTATCTATCAACGATAAGTTTATGTAAGATCATACACAAAATAGAAAGAAACAGGCCAAGCATGTCATATTAATGAGAATAACGACAACAATACTTACAATCATAGATGCGAATGCGACAGCTTCGTCAAGTCCCCTTTGTCTAACCCTTGCTCGAAAGATCCACAACTTGGATGATAGCAGCGTCACTGATCACTCTCCTTTGACTGGCTGTGTGTTTCCTATGAGATCATAGGTTTCATGCTAGCAATTCTTCCCCCTTTTCACCATCATAGAGCTTGCTTATATAGGTTAAGAAAGGCTTAACCTCTTGAGTTATCTTTAGAACAAGTTGAGGAACTCTCTCCTTGGATCAGGGATCTCCTGATGGAACCAAGAATTCGAGTGCAACTGCCTTCTAAACTCGAAAGATCCTCCCCTTATTCTCCTCAATGGGCCAACCACTGCCTCAAATTAGATAGCGCTCCCTCAAAAGGGGCATCAGGGCGCTATAATGCTCCCTAGGAGGCTCAAGGGGAGCGCCAACGCTCTAAGGATGGGCAACGCTCCCTCAGAGAAGTGGATTGTTGTTATAACACTCCCCAGTAGTTTGTGGGGGAGCGCCAGTTCTCCTAAGGATGCCATAGGGGAGAATTCTCCTTCAAAACCCTGTTTTAAGGGCTCCTTTTAGGTGATAAGAGTTCCTTGACTTCAGTTAACTATTTCCCCTCCTCCAAATCAAGTGTATGAGATGTTTTAAGTGCCTCCTTAGTGTCGTTATTATGGCAGTATGCTTGAACAACATTTGCGACACTTGTGAACAACTTGCGACACTTGCGAAAGTTGCAAGGAACATGCGACACTTACGACAGTTGAGAGGAACATGCGACACTTATCCAGTTGAGTAATATTGAAGTGTAACAATCTTACACCAGACCTATCTATCAACGTCTCATTCCTTGAGCAGATTTTCAGCCTCCTGTAGCATACAGATAAAAAAATTCCCCCAATATTTTCATGGTACTTAATATTGGTAATTGCAAATTGTCATAATGTAATACCTTCAACGGTAGTTGTGCAGTAGATGCACCAAAAACAAGCCAGTTTACAAAGGTTGTCCCTTGGGGACCATATTCAAAGGCTACACCACCAACACAAAAACAAAATTTTGATTGGGATTCCAAAGGATCAGCTCAGACATTTAAGAAACTGCAATCACATTCAGTTCCTATAGGTCCACCCAAGCCCCATGGAAATGTTCACTCTACAACCCTCAAACTCAAAGTGCGAGGCCTATGATAAAGGTGACTATATATTTCAAAGATGATATAGTTTGTTTGGATCCTATATTTCTATATTTCACATCTTTTTCTTGATTTTAACCTCGATGCAAGGTATGATATTCACATTTCACATTTTTTCTTGGTTTTAACTTCGATGCAAGGTATGATATTCACTTTTCAATGCAACATTTTGTGAGTTTGCTTCTTATAAAGTTAATTCTTTCTATGCATGATACGGATCGGTGTTCCCCTTTTCCCACTTCAGGGGTACACTAGCTAGGATTGCTCGCATTTTTCTTTTCTTCCACAACATAATTTGTTACCATCATAACATTTTCGGATAATGTTTTTACTATTTAGCAATACTTGCCATGGTCAAAGCTGTATTGGTGCATTTTAAGGGACATCCTATGATTCAATCTAAAATTACTGGAAATGTGTGGGTTGGGTTGAACATATGGATATAAAATATAAGTGCAAAGGGATCAACTGAATATACTTCCAATTTCATTTTATGACATCTAAATGTATGGACTTGGATGCAATGCAGAATTGGCAAAAGCGTAACCATGAGCTATCTTCTAGGCGTTTCACTTCGAAGAGCTATGTATTGGAACAAAGCTTCTAGACCCTCGTATATATGATGGCACAGGTACCATAGAGACTTTCCTAGACAAGGTCTCTAAATTGACTCCGACAAATTGTGATTTAACAGATTAAAACATCGTTCTTCGTACCAGATGAATTGAGATACATGCTCATGATGGTAGTGAACACATGAGAACAACCGAACATGACCGTGGGGGTGGGGAGGGAAGGTTTCTTCATCGGGAAATCAATCCATCTGACCATAAAGGTGAATTCGCGGGATTACTATTCAACATCACCATTTGCTGCAGGGGACATGGAAAATTGCCGCAGAGGAAATTTGTACAGTAGAATACTTATTTATTTTTTATAAGTAATGTAAAATGTGTAATGTAATCTATTCTTTCTGTGATACTTTGAATGCATTACTAAGGTTTTCTAAGGTTTTGCAAATTTTCAGTATTCTTTTGGTCTCCAGGTTTACCTTAGTCTATATGATTTTTTAAGAATAAATTTTTAGATAGATAATTATTTAATGTAAAATTTTAAATTGATTAAGAATTATCGGTGTCCAGACCTAACTGGTGTACATGACGTCTCTTTTAAAACTAAAAATAAAAGTGAAATGGAAAGTGAATTTAACTTTGAAATCTTATCCGTGTCCAGACCTGGTGTACATGATTTCTCTTTTGAAAATAAAATTGAAATGGAAAGTAAATTTAACTACTACCTAATTTGAAATTTGAAATCTTAAAGTGATTAAGGATTACCTAATTTGAAATTTGAAATCTTAAATTGATTAAGGATCATCCGTGTCGAGACCTAACGAGTGTATAGGACTAAAATCGAATCAGGATAATCAGTTTATCGAATCGATTCGGGATAATCAGTTTTGAAGGTTTTATTCTTCTAGTTTTCCTAATTTGGATTTGTTGTCATCCTTATACACACTTGCAAACGTGAGCTAAGTCTGGCTCACTTAGTGTGTCCTTGGAGGCACAATTCCTAGGTTCACAGCCCACACTATCACTTTGACCGGAACCTCTTCTATCTAGGATTACTCCTAGGGAAGCCAAAGGGGGTAGACCTTAGTTACTAGATGTGTTAAAGTTAAGTTCTAGGAGTTAGTTTTAATTGTTTACAAGGTTTGGGGGATTATAATACTAGGATTCTAAGGCAATAATGCAAGATGCAAGGGTTAGCATATAAAGCAAGCCTTTTCCCTAGGTCAACTAAGACTAGTGCCTAAAAATTGGGCAAGGGGTCAACTATGTTAAGGGGTGTTTTGTTACAAGTAGATTACAAGTTACTTACAAGATTACAAAAGAATCAATTAAATATTAGATACAGGTACTTACAAAAGAATTATAAAATATCTATTCACAAATGAGATATCCACAAAGTACTTGAAGCAAGATTTACAAATAAAGAATATCTAAGATACAACAAGCAAGCTAACCACATTTTACTTATATGTGTGCAGGATATCAAAAGACTAAAGCATCACATCACATCACCACATTTATGAGATCATCATCAAGACATTATATCATCAACACATTCCAAATATTCAGAAGATTTAAGCACAACTGCTATAAAGATTATCGAAGATGATCCACACTCTTAGTTGTTAAACCCACAAGTAGTTTATTAGATTTGGTCCAGGGTTTAATTATTAGGTTTTCTTAAGATTTATCAAATTTTATTAAAGATTTCACCAAATCCTTCTCCTCCTATTGCCAAATAACTGTTGGATGCTCAATAAGTGTTGCCACCCTAGCTTCATAGGTCAGCCGAAAACAAGAGTACTTCTCGGAGAGGACACACTTGGTGTGCCACGGGACAGTCCCCTGGCACTACCCTCCGTTGTTTTCCTCAAGCCTCGTTTTAGATGGTGAAGATGGTGATCTAAGGTACCCTAAATAGTCTATTAAGTATAGATATTGATTAGGTAGACTTTTAGGTGATTATTGGAGTGTTTAGAAGATTTTGAGACACTTTAAAACTGCAATTTAGTGATATGGCCGAAACTGTTATTAGCCTTTTAAGTGTGTCGCTTCAATCTTTTGCAATTCAAGTATATCAACACATGTAAAGCAAATAAAATGGCGGAAAAAGAAAGATATATGACATGCACTTAAAGAGCTTGCTATGAAAGAAACTCACTGGGGCAAGAACAACTTGCCTTCAAGAGATTGAAAGAAAAAGAATATTTAGTGTGTGTTTGCCTTATTAACCATTCAATAACATTCAAGCCTAAGCAAGTTTCTTCCAATAGATGTAAGCAATAAGAGAATAAGCCAATTACTTGTCAAGCACTTGGATGTTAAGCATTTAAGATTTAAACCATGTGCATGAGAGAGAAAGAAAGTAGACTTGAAATTAAACTAAGCAATATGATAGATCTAGTTAGATTATTTAAGTGTTTCTCAATAGGATTAAGATTATGATGTAGATCTAAAACATAAGCAATTATATCATTGAACCAAAGATCACATTAATCACATCAACACTTAGCCTTACCTATTGGGGTATTCCTCTCCCAACTAGGTAGATATTATTATAGGTTTGCTTAGTTAGGTTAATTTTTTTTTATATTTAAAGATTAGGGCAAACAAGAAAAGATTAAGAAAGAGAAGAAACTAAGCAAGTAAACTATCATGCAAGCAAAAGACAAATCTACCCCACATCCTAGGTTGAGAAGGTGCCCTTCACCTTCTAAACCTCATGTCCTAGCTAGAAGGGAAAAACAAAAATGCTAAGAAATGAAACCCTAGCTAGATCTATGCTACCCAACAAGCTCACACAAAGAGGGAGGCCGTACCACTCCTTCCTCTATAGGTGTGAACCACTAACAAGCAAGAAAAAGAGGCAAAAATGTACCAAAATGAAGAAAAATGAAAGGTAGGGTTGAGAGATAGCTACCAAACCCCTTGGAGAGCCTTCTAGTGTTGTGTGGATGTCCTTTGGGCAGCCAATACTCCTCTCAATCAGATCTAAAACCTGCAAAACCAGCAAGCTATGTTTGCTAGAAGAGCTACACACAACCACGAAAAACTAAAGAAAACCCTTGCCTTTTAGGGTAAGAACTTCCACAAAGACAAAATAGTATATGTGATATAAATGACCTATCTAAACATGTTATGCTAGCTGAAAAATGGATATTTATGAACAACAATATAGATGAAGAGTAAAGGTTAGAGAAATGGAGTGTATGAGTGCTTCAAGAGACCCTTCTCCTTGAAGGTCTCCTTAAAGGAGTTCTCAATGAAACCCTTGAAGTATAAACCTGAAAAACCTCTTTAAGTGATATGCATACAGGAGATAATATGTTGATGTATGTAAAAAAAATGACACTTCAATCCTGTCTAATACATCAAGATAGATAAACCCATAAGCATACGCATTAGTAGATTTACTTAGATAACACTTTACCTAAGATCAAAAGTTGCAATCACCCAAAGAAATTATTACAATGTTACCTCATAAGCATAAGAAAACCAAGCATACACATTGCTCCTCTAGTTGTCCTCCAAAGTTTCTACTTTATATTATTACTCAAGAAAAATAAGTCTCGGAGAGAAAATACTCCAAAACCCTAGAGCATAGAATGGAAAAATGGAATGATGGAGAGAGAGAGAGAGAGAGAGAGATGAAAATCAAGTAGCATAACAATAGCTCAAGATATGGTGATTTGGGAGAGAGAAATGAGATCTATTTATACTTGGAGAGGCAAACCTACCTCTCTTGGATCTAAGCCAAGTGTCCACCAAGAAGAAAATGAGTAGATCTCAAGGCTAGGGCGCACCACCTAGGGTTTGCACAATAGATCTAGGGTGTAGAAAAATAGAAAAAATAGTTGGGATGAAGAAAAAGGTATCCGAGAGGCATGGGATCCGTGCCAAAGTAAGTGAAAGGTCACAAATAATTTTTAAAGAATTTTTGGTTGAGTTCCAAGAAGAGGGAGGGCAAACTTCTCTTGGAGGGCGCACCTCTTGGGATGAGGTAAAGGGAAAAGAAGGGTTATAGATGAGTGTGTGAGGTTGGAATCACACAAAACCATAAGGGAGGTTGTGCGATCCATGCTAGGGCAAGAGAAAACCCTCCAACAAATTAAAAAATGATTTTTCATTGGAGAGACAAAAAGGGGGGCGTAACTCTCCTTGGAGGGCGCTCCACAAGGAAGAAAATCAAGAAAATGGAAGGGAAGAGTGAGGTGGAGGGAGTGGGGTCACCTCTAGGGGTGACTTGGAGGCTAAAGGGAGTGAAAGGTCAAGAGAGGGGGCCACACTCAAGTCACAAAATCAATTAAAAGGGAAAAACGTCAATCCCCCTAGGGGGGCGTGGTTTTTGATTGTGGAGGTGGTGTAAGGGGTTAGACAAGGTTGGAAAAGGTTAGGAGGGTCATTTTATGCTTAGGGGGTCTCTTTCTAACCATCATTTCCACTTTTCCCATCCTCTTAACTCATTATTACAACTTTTACATTTTGTCATGTTTGGACTTTAGCAATTAAAATTGTTGTTTTACACTGATTGACACTCCGGGTGGACAAACCCATGGCTAAAGTTGTCTGACTGAGCTGAAACTTGGTCCATGGATGTAGGGGGTGCTATTCCATTTCTTTTGAGCATAAATATCCCTATCAAAAGTCCAAGGACCTAGTTTTTACAATTATTTCTCAAAAATAATTAATTAATTAAATAATTAAACCTGCAAACTTAGGGAAATTTAATTAAAAATTAATTAATTTAAAAAAAACTAACTTAGACTCGACGGAATTCCGCGAAACTTTCTAAGATGTCTTGCATGGTCATTTACAATGATTCTCTATAATAGTTACCAAAACATAAGCCCACTAGAACGTCGTTCACCACTTTGGAGGAATTATTGCAAGTGTGAGGGAAAAACTCAAGGGAAATCAATAAGGCTGAAAAGTCGTTCAATTGATAACCTGAGGATAAAAACCCTCGGTGAAAGGAACTCTCCCAGTGAACCGATCCCAAGGTAACTGACCTAGACGTGACTCATGTAGACCTATTACATTATTAACCCACGTAGGGGTGCAGAAATTCCAATTACAAAATAAAGTGTTGGGGCCAAACACTACCCTGTAGGACCAAAAGTCTTGGACAACATGGAATCTGATGATGCATCTCTTCATGGCACATGAGTTTACCACCTGTGTTGGAGAGGCAGTCAACATCTGGCTCCACATGGGGATGTGTGTTCGATTTTCTCACTCAAGACGAAGAGCATACGAGAATCCAACACCTACAAAACAAAGTGCTCACCGGAGTGCACACCAATAACCAACATTAGAATACATTTATATCTGATTAAATCAATGAATGCTATATACAACATTTACATAATGAAATAACTAAAGTAAAACATCATTATTTTACAACAAATGAAATCAATAGTACAGAATTTTTTTTTTCTAAGTACATGAAAAAAAAAATTCTAAGTACATATTTGCATAAAGAATGAAATAACACAAAACTGAAATACAAGGAGAAAGGTTAGAGATACGTTACAGAGGGTGTCCATTCAGACACCAAGTTGCCCCATCATCTATAAAAGAGCTTGAGCTGCTGCCCATTCCTCGGAATGTTGATGGGCTCACCATCCAAATGGTTGAGATGAAAAGAATTCGGCCCTGTTGTTTCCCTGATCAAATATGGTCCTAGCCATAAACTGTCAAATTTGCCGTGCTTTCCAGGTTTCTCTCTACCTTTATCCCATAGTAAAAATGTATCACCCACAATGAAGTCCTTGTGTTGGCTGACCTGTCAAAAGCTTTCTTAACCTTGTTATGATTTCAACAATTCTGATCATAAGCCTTTTGTCTGATTTCATCTAATTCAATAATTTGATTGACCCTATTCTGAACTGCATCTTGCTCTGCGTAAGTGTCCTCAACTGATCCATAAGTAGGAAGTTTAAGGTGCACTGGCAACCTAGCCTCCAATCCATACACTAGCTTAAACAGACTCTTTCCAGTAGCTGCTTTCTTTGTTATTCTGTCAACCCATAATGCATGTTTGATTTTACTATCCCAAGACTTCTTGTTTTCGCCGACTATTTTCTTAACAATGGTCATTAAGTTTTTGTTACTTGATTCCGCCTGACCATTTCCTTGGGGATAATAATCTGATGCATGTGATAAGATAATACCATACCTGAAACAAAACGTTGACATCTCGGCTGAACAAAAGGCCTTGGCATTATCTGTCACCATCTTTGATGGGACCCAAAATCTAGTTATGATTATGTCTTCTAGGAAATCCATCACCACCTTTTTAGTTGTTGTCTTTGTAGGAATGGCTTCAACCCATTTTGTAAAGTAATATGTGGCTGTAAGAACCCAAGAGAACCCATTACTTGAATTATTGCTAAACTTCCCGATGAAGTCCAAACCCCATTGCTGAAAAGGTCCTTCAACTACCACTGGCTGCAAAGGGAGTGTTTCTAACTTTTGATTTCCTGTGAAAAGCTGACATGGCTCACATTTCCGAACAAGCTGATGTACATCTGAAAAATATAGTGGGCCAATAATATCTTTCTTTAAGGATTTTGTGGGTGGTAGTTTTAGCAACAAAGTGTCATCCACAAAACCCTCCATGGAATTCATCCATTAGTTTCTTTGACTCAACGTCATCCACACATCTAAGGATAACCCCATCAGGATTTTTCCATCCTAACCCATCTCTAGTAAGGACATACTTAGAAGATTTCAACCTCAAAGCCCTTTTCTTGTGTCCTACTAGATTCCTTGGACACGTTAGATTCTTAAGATAGAAAATAATGTTTGTATACCAATCTACTTGTTCAAGCTTTAACAAGTTAGGATGCCATTCTTCATTATTGATTTGGTTAACCATATCCAAGGCTTTCTCATTACTTTCTGTCAACATTTTTTCCAAGCCTTGACCTTTAATCAATTTAGTTGGTTTAATCTCCAAATCATATTCTTGGATTTTAGCAATCCATCTACCCCTCGAGCCTAATCCTTCCACTTGAGATAGCACATCTTTAACCGCGGAATTAGGAACATAAGCAATTACCTGGGAATATCCGATGAAGACTCTAAAATGTTTGAGTGATTTGACTAAGGCATATGCTTGTTTCTCAAACATGGGATACTTTAATTCTGAATTTTGCAAGGCCCTACTCATATATGCAATAGGCTGATCATGGCCTTGATCATTTTTCTGAAGAAACACACCAACAATTGTGTCCTCAGAGGCAAAAGAGAAGATCTGAAAATTCTTCTCATAATCTGGGCTGATAAGAACCAGAGCTTCACATATAGCAGTCTTAATCTGTTCAAAAGCTCGTCTACTTTCATCATTCCATTCAACCTTTACACCCTTCTTAAGTAGCTTATATATAGGTTTCATGATTTCAGCATAGTTAGGAATGAACCTATGGACAAAATTGGTTTGTCCTAAGAAGGATTGAAGAAGTTTCTTTGTTGTTGGCAAAGACACTTTACCAATAGCTTCCACCCTTTCTGGGTCTAATTTAACACCATCTTTAGTTATGATGTGGCCTAATAACTTACCTTCAATCACCCCAAAGACTGACTTAGTAGGATTCAGAGAGATTCCAAACTCTCTACATCTATCCAAAACTTGCCTAAGGTGGCTAATGTGAGTTTCACCATCCTTAGAAAAAACTGTTAAATCATCTTGATATATTTCAATCAAATTACCAATCAATCCCCTGAAGGCATAATCCATAGCCCTTTGAAAAGTAGCTCCAACATTTGATAAACCAAATGGCATTCTAAGATATTCAAAATTTCCCCATGGAGTAGTAAAAGTTGTCTTATGCCTATCTTCTTCCTTAAGTCTGATCTGATTATAACCCGAGAATCCATCAAGCATGGAAATCATTCTTGATCCTGTAACCCTTTGAAGTAGAGTTTCCATCTTGGAAAGGGGATGGTTGTCTTTTGTGCAAAAAATGTTCAAATTACATAAGTCAATGCATATTTGAATCTGTCCAATCTTCTTCCTAGCAACAACCAAGTTTGAGCACCATGAAGAATGTCTAGTCTGCGCAATAATGCCTGCTTCTAACATTTTCTGTAACTCCTTTTGGACCAAAGGAGCTAACTTGGGGTTCAACTGCCTCAACTTTTGTATAAAGGGTTTAGTACCTTCCTGAAGAGGAATCACATGCTGAATCACATCCTCCCTATAGACCTTGAGTTCATCATAGCTAAAGGCTAAGACATCCCTATATTCCTTTAATAACTTAACAATTTCATTCCTTTCTTCTATAGGGGTAGTCTTGCCTACTTTTATCAATCTAGGCTCTTCATTAGTTCCAATATTGACTTCCAGGTAATCACATAGTTTTTTCTTTGATTCATCCTTTTGCTTATGACCATCCTGTCTAACAAAATCCCTTTCTAAAGAGACCACTCGTTTAGGTGGTGCTTTTACCTCATCATCATTTTCTGTGTAATTACAACATTTTCCTTTCATACTTATGTCTAAGTCTAAAAACTCATGTATGTGAAACAAAAACTTGATCATTTGTTTGTCATCATCAAAAGCCTGCCAATGATCCATATTATTTGGGATGGAGGGTCTAAAAATGACTTCTACTGAAATATTTTCATCAATTAAACTGTCTGGAAGCTGTAATGTGGAAGCTGCTACTGCAAGTTCATTGGCTTTCGAATTCTGTTCTCTAGGAATTGCAATCAAATTTATAGCATCTATGTCATCCATTAGGTTCCAAATTACACTCCTATACCCCTTTAATCTTTCAGACTTGCAAGCAAAATTATTCTTTAACTGTTATATAATCAACTTTGAATCACCTTTGATATTTAGACATTTGATTCCCCTATCTTTGCAAATTTCTAAACCAAGGAGTAAAGCCTCATACTCAACCACATTATTAGTTGCATTAAACTCCAATCTATAAGAAAATTTCAACATTTCACCACTTGGAGACCGAAGCACTATTCTGACACCCTTTCCTGCTCTAGAAAAAGCACCATCAAAGTTCATGTACCACATCTTGTCCAATTCAATATCTTTAACTATTTCTTGCAAAGGCACAATAGAATTAGACAAGATGGCATAGTTACCAAGACCTTCATCAATCTAGTTTAATTCATTTTGGGCCTTCTTGGTATCCTCAACATGATACTTCCTATACACTTCCCTATTCAACTTAAAAGTACTTCCATCTGGGGTAGGGAGAGTAGCATAAGATAGATCCATTTGTAAACTACCACCCAAGTCTGCAACTGCTTTTCTATTTAATAACATTCCCCAAAAATCCGGCACATCAATTACCACAATATCCATTTCAAACACGATGTCCGGAAATGCTGCTAAGAATACTTGCAAACCTTTAATCAATCCATGCACTTCTATTGTTTCACTATCCAAGGCACAAATCTTATGATAAGGTCTAGATATTCTTAAGTTCAATTGTTCCATCACCTTCTTAGTAATAACATTTGAAGTGGCTCCTGAATCTAGCATGCAATTGTGTAACACTTTGTCGTTCACAAGCAAGGAAAGGTAGAAGGGAAAATTCTTTTCATTCTTCCTATCCCAATTCTGTAAAATCATTGGTGCATCCTGGTAAGCCGTGGCTACTTGTTTTTCAACAAGATTTTTAGGTGGCTCATCTATGGCTTTAAGTAACTTTTTCCTTTTGTGAAGGAATCTTCATGAGATCTGACACTGGAACTAACATCTTTACATTACTCAACCATTTACCTAAGTCTATATTTAAATCTGCATTAGTTGGCACCTTAGACTTAGGAGGAGATACCTTGAGAATGTTGGTTTGACCTTTATCTTGACTTTTGTTTTCCTTCCTTTGGTATGTAATGCCTCTAAACTTAGTCATTTCTGCAACTTGTTGAGGGGTGGGCTTGGGCCCATACTTTTTTGTAGCTTTATCAACAATTCCACTCATAAAGTTTCCATTACTTCCATAATCATCAACATCCATCCAATCATAGTGGTCACCGTAATACCTGTCATTACACATGTTTACTTGTTCATTTCCTTGGTCTTCATATTCATTATTGCACTCTTCAAGGAAAACAAGACAGGTTGATTCCTCATGAAACTCACCACAGGGTCTACAATAAGGCATAGGGCGATGATCTACTAAGTTGGTGGTTTCAAAGGGATTTGGTGGCCTTTGATCATTTTGAGGAGGTCTCCTTGGCCACTTATCATTTGGCTTATGTTGTTGTCTATTACTTTGAGACCTCTCCATTGTGATCAATCTATTCTGTAAAGCATTAATCTGATTGGCATGGTTGATTTCCATCTGTTTAATCAACTGAGTAAGTTCTTTCATTCCATCACTAGAGGGTTTATGATTTTCACCACTTTCCTTCTTCTCCTCATGAGGCTGAGAAGAAGACCCTCTAGTAAAACCAGGAATATTTGACTTCCTAGCTTCAAGCATATTTCGTTCAATCCTTAAAGTTGTTTCTTGTGCTGCCTGTAAATTTTGAGGGTGCTTATCCCATAAGGCATATCTCATTTCTCCCTCAAAAGCTTCTATATAATAAATCAATATTGCAGCAGCAGGGGGCTTGACATCTTGATGAAGGCTCTTCACCAAGTTATTAAATTTTTCATTGAACTCTACCACTGTTCCATTTTCCTTTTTATAGCTAGTGGTGAGTGCACCCAACTGAAACATATGTTCTTTCTGATCACCCCATCTTTTTCTAAATTCATCCAATATTGCATTCAGGGTGCTAAACTTATTGGTAGGAAAGTCTTCAAACCAGTCAGCAGTGCTTCCTTCCAATGAATATACAAAAAGGGTCATTTTTACATCCTCTTCATCATGACCTCCAGAATACTTCCCAACACATCTATGGAAACTCGTGATGTGAGCACTAGTACTTATAGCATTGTTTCCATGGAAGATAGGTAGTTTATCAATAGGTTTCTCAGGAACATCATGAGGGGAACCCTGGATGGTTGCAAAGTTCAAAGGACTAAAAAAGGTGGCCATTAGAATGCTAGTGTTATTAATGGGATTATTAATAGTTGGTTGATTATTAGTTTGGAACAAGTATTGGATATCGTTGAGTGTTTCCTCCCTAAGACTTTCAAGTAGGCTCCTAGGAGCTAAGCAGTTTAATCTTCTCCTATAACCCTGTTCAAGCTCAAGATAAGAATAAAGAACTCCTTGAGAATTGCTCCTAGTAGTATACTTGCTAGATTTTTTCAATGGAGTCACCACTTAGATAGGAATCACACAAAGCTAACCAATCTTAGGTTCAAATAATTTTAAGGCCTAAAAGATTTTATTATTTAGTTTTTAAAAAGTTAAGTTAAGTCGTTAGGACCAAGGATAAATGACTTGTCCCTAGCAACGACGCCAAAGATGTTGCCATCCTTATACACACTTGCAAATGTGAGCTAAGTCCGGCTCACTTAGTGTGTCCTTGGAGGCACAATGCCTAGGTTCACAGCCCACGCTGTCACTTTGATCGGAACCTCTTCCATCTAGGCTTACTCCTAGTGAAGCCAAAGGGGGTAGACCTTAGTTACTAGATGTGTTAAAGTTAAGTTCTAGGAGTTAGTTTTAATTGTTTACAAGGTTTGGGGGATTCTAATCCTAAGATGCTAAGGCAACAATGCAAGATGCAAGGGTTAGCATATAAAG
>ML846341.1:19672-41514 GCA_009831015.1 Picea engelmannii
GAGTGTACCTACAACATAAAGAGTTACTAAAGCTCAGTATATCTGTCTCCATGTACTATTTTTTTGGGCCCAAATTGTAGGACACAACTGCTATGTTATTGTGATCACCAACTAAAGGTGGTAGTAAGATCCTTACAGAGTAGGAAAACACTATTGTTGTGGATGCGACCACTAGCTAAAGGTGGCAGTACAATCCTTGCTAGAATGGGGGTGCCACTACTATTGTGGTTGCAATCACTAGTTGAAGGTGGTTGTACGATCCTTTCTAGAAGGGGGGAGCCACCACTGTTGTGGTTGTGATCACCAGCTAAAGGTTGTAGTAAGACCCCTTCTCACCATAATCCTGTGGGATTTGAAGGTGTTGTAAGTCCAAGAGCCTCTCCACCACAACTCAAATGAATTGTTGCAAGCTTGGTTTATTTCTTCTGGATCACCTTTGGGTTGGATTCATTAGACTTGTTGTGAACTATGATTTTATCACCTCATTGAGCTTGAACCCTTCTCAGGGGTTGTAACCCATGTGAAGGTGGTTATATTAGTTGGGTGGAAAATCGACCCTTGGAGATATCTCCCCCTTGTTTATTGAATATTAGTTCATATGATATTTTTATGTTATGCTTTATGGGAGCTTGAGTGTAATTGGCTCAACTTTAGACTTCTACAAGATACGTGTTACAAGTATCTTGAATTTGAGTATTTAATTGTGCATTAATGGTTATTTGAATTACTCATTAATTGAATGTAATACCCCTAGGATGAACCCCAATTGTAATATAAATGCAAATGTACATATAGGTTGGTGATCCGTGGAGGCACAAGTTTTCGGTACATTTTAGTGTGCATGCACCAAGGGAAAAGTGTGCTCCCGTTTTGTAATCTCGTGCCCACCTGAGTAAGTGTGCAATGATTTTCATATATGTGAACCAAGGGAATAGTGTATGCCCATTTCATAGCTTTGCATGCACCTAAGTAAGTGCGCGAGGATCGCTTCAAAGTGTGCACCAGACTATGTTTGTAGCCAAAATATTTTTGGGGTTGGAGAGCCTTTGTATATATGTATATTGAGGCTATATTTCTTGTGTCACTATCAGGTTGGAGAGCCTAGATTGCGACAAAGGCCAGTGTGACTATCTTTGTAAAAATGTAATGACACTCAAATAATTAATGAAAACATACAATGCGCACAGACCAATAAGACAAAAAGAGATGAGTTGGGATTAAACTCTACTAGAAAAAGAGGGCTAAGGGTTAGGAAGAGGGAATGTTTTAATAATATTTCCAAAAATATAATTTATGGGATATGTGTTTTTCCTAAGTTCCCAAGGAATAAGAACATGTGACCAAGTGGAGCTAAGTTATTTCTTAAGGTGACAAATGTCCAATTATATTCATGCAAATATATTGTTGGGCCTTGGTGTATTTTGGGGGAATTCACTCATTTCTTCATCACACAGACCAACTTTCCTCTGCTAAGCATTTGTATCTTGTTGTAACTTGTTTCCATCACATAACCATGTACTTGGGAAGAATTGTGTGTTATTGTAGAGGTGGATTGTTAGGATCATGTGTTATTGAAGAGGTGGGTTTTCGGGTCCGTGTGAGATTGAAGAAGCAGGTTGTCAAGCTTGGTAAGCATTTTCTCCAGGTGAGAGAATTGTTAGGAATTGATTTCCAAGGTGTCCATTTGCAACTACAAGGCTTTGAGATTTCTTGTCCGACATGTTGTTGAAGACCTGAAAGGGAAGTGGGGCAACCAAATGACTATTGAGCAGAGAAGGGGCACACTTCCTGCGGTGGGACAGGCAAGTGGGGAATGAGGGACTGTAGTCTGTTTGCTGGGGTTGGCACCTTTGTCTGAGTGTTTTGACTGTTGATAGACCTTATTTGGGATTGGGAATACTTTTCCTTGGTGGAGTTTAAGCCCCTGCTCAGGGGTGATCTGTTGCTGCAATTTTTTGAGTGGTGGAATATATGGTTGGGAGGAACATCTGAGGTCTGCACATAGTTGGTGGATTAAAACAAAAGATGAATATCTTCTTATGTGTATTATTCTCCAAGTAATGTGCATATACATTTTAAATATATTATGTGTTACATATGTATATATATTTGTGTGTGGATTATATATGTTGTATAACTGCATGTTTGTCGCATATACAGAGTATGGTCCATGACAATTTATATGTTTTTATATATAGTTTATCATGTGAATGTTTATGTTATTTTATGTTTATGGAATTGGTACATAATTATGCTAGGATGGGCATGTATTATTAGTTTTTCATAACTATTTCAAATGTAGAGCATGGTAGTTATTAAGTGTTTCCTATTAGATAATTTTGTGGTAATGGTCATGGGATTCTGAGGCAACGCCTAAATCATCGTGTGTGCGCAGGGAAATCAGTCCACACATGTAAATGGGGGAGACCTCATGCATGACATAGGAATAGTTGCTTGCGTAGTGGTATTATGAGTTCATTCCACTGTTTAGTCGCTATTTGTTACGTAACTTCAACAAGAATCGTATGGGTTCTGGCACGAAGCTATAAATGTCATGCATGTTGAGGGACAGTCAACACAACCAACACAAAGACGTTTAAGCGCATAGAATTGCTAGGACATAGTTGTTTCACATGGTACGAGTCCGATTTTCACACACTAGGAAAATATAGCTACACATAGCACAAGGCTTGTTGTGTGTGTTGTTGGTTTCAATGAGTTTCCTCCGCAGAAGAAATAATCGATATCAGAGCTTTATTTAGAGAGTTGTGGTAGTGGATACTTTACAATGTGGTAACGAGACTCAATTAGGAGGCTTGATACATTACAAAGTGGTATCAGAGTTCAAAATTTTGATGTGTGTTAGCTTTTATAACTCGGGAGGTACTCCACATGTTTTGTCTTGTATGCAAAAGTAGCCTTATATTTGCACTACTAGACACTTGACTTTGTAATGGGTGTTTATAAAGTTGTAATAAAGTGGTTCTTTTATTAAAGTGACTTTTTATTAAGTGTACATTCTAATATTAAAGTGACTTTATTTCATAAAGTGCACTTATGTTATAAAGTGAAATTGTACTTTAATATTTTAAGTGATTTATTTTGGAGGGAATTAATCATGTTCCTGGATCATGTAAAGGCAAGATTAGATCTTGGCCTTTGGATTTAGGACACTTGGAAGGTGAAAGGTCACTTTCAAATTATAAGAGAATGCATTGGGTGGTATGCAAGACAATGAGAAGAAGAGATTGAGAGATTTCCGAGAGAGCTTTGAGAAATAGAGGAAAGGGAAGCAAGCTGGGTGCATTTCCCAAGGGAGATTAGGCATATTTCCCAAGGCAATTTTTTGTGTGAAGTTGCAGAGTTATTTGTTGTTGTTGGAGGCCGTACTGTATGGATCCGTACAATCCGTACAATAAGGAAAAGGGCACAATTTTCAAGGTTGTTTGTGGGCATAGAAATCAAGGCTGTTTTGAGTATTCTTTGTTGCAGAAAGGGGTCATACAGATCAAGCCATACAACTGATTGAGGGCACAAATTTCGAGGTGTTTTTATGGGTGGGTCATACAACAATACGAACTTGGAACGATTTTCAAGGTAGATTTTTGGAGGCACAATTTGGGTGTTGTAAGTGGTTTTCTCTTGGTTGTAAATGTAATCATGTTGCAGATATAACTTTCATGAAGCTAATAAAATCTCTCTCTCTCTTAGGGTTTCCCCACATTGGGGTTTTCCGTTGTTGGTTGCCTAAATTTCTGAGTATTATATGGATGTGTAATTGTTGTTCATTATGTTTATTTCACTGCAAAAGTTCTTGGTAATGTGTATTTTTGCTCATAATATTTTTTGAATATGAGTTTATACATTTCAAAGTTCATAGTTGACAATTATCTCTAGGTTGCTAAGTATATGACAAAATATAGTGCATGTTGATTTTGTCATTAAATTTCTACATGGTATCGGAGCTTGGGCTCTGAGTTATATTGAGCAGTGTTATTTTGGGGTAAGATTTGAAGGGGGGAAACTTTATTGTTTGTTTTCCATTGAACAATTGACAGAGAGATGGTTTTTTGCATTAGGTATGAGGACCGGTTGGATGGGATTTCCAACTATTTGCAATGGAAAGTCAGAATGTCGGCTATTCTCAGGGAGAACAAAATTTGGAGCTTTGTTAGCACCATAGTTGTTGTTCCATCAACAAACCCTATGGATTTGGATTTACATGAGGTAAAGGAGGCCAAAGCTCAGAGGATTATTCTAGATGGGGTGAAGGACCACCTTATCCCACACTTGGTTAAGAAGAAGACAACCAAAGAGATGTGGGATGCACTAAAAAAATTGTACTAGGTGAAGAATGAAAACCAGAAAATGGCCTTGAAGGATAAATTGCATGATACCAAGATGGGTAAGGGGGAGAGTGTGCCTTCTTATCTTACCCAGGTAGCTCAAGTAAAATATGAGTTGGTTGCAGTTGGGGAGGTCATTTCAGATACATAGTTGGTGAGGATAGCCTTGAAAGGCTTCACCAAGGAATGGGAAGTCTTCATGAAGTGTGTGGTGGTTCGTGAGCATCTTCCAGATTGGAGCAGACTGTGGGATGATTTCACTCAGGAGGAGATCCGGGAAGGATCTCATAGAAGTGGACATAAGAGAGATGGAGATGATGAAGAGAATGTTTCTATTGTTGCAAAGGGCAAGGGAAAGAAGAAAGGAAATTCCAGAAGGGACTTGAGTAAATTTAGATGTTAATGTTGTAACAAGTTGGGTAACCTTGCTTCTTAGTGTCCTGAGAAGAATAAGAAGAAGGAATAGGAGGGGCCTGATACAACTGTTACAACAACTATGGAGGACTTTTCATCCAAGTTTGATAAGGAATTTTCTTTGGTCACTCTAGTATCCAGTGTCGGTAGTGGTGGATTTGGGGGTGATAACAGATGGATTGTTGACAGTGGAGACTCTTGTCACATGACGAGAATCTAGGAAGTATTCCTTATTATCACAAAGATAGGTCCTAACCAGCTGTTGGAGAGTGAATGAGCTATGGCACGAGTTGTATGTGGAGTTGGAAGGGTTAGATTCTGACTCGAGTATGGAGGACTCCTGGAGCTTGATGGAGTTCTCTTTATTCCAGGGTTGAGGGTTAACCTGCTCTTGGTCTCAGCCTTGGAGGATGTTGGATATTGTACATTGTTCAAGAGGGGACATATATTTATCTACAGGGAGGGAGTGGATCCGATTGAACCACAATTTATTGGTGATCGGATGGATAGATTGTACATGTTGCGGGGAAAACCTTCAGGTTATGATTCAACATTTGATGAGGAGAAGGAGGCTTCTGAGACTATGGTGGGCCCAAGGATTCAGTCTTGAATTCTGAGGGAAGAGAGGTAGTCTCTTATGAGCACCGACAGGGAGCTCAACTGATGTGATCGAACATGAGCTCAGGGTGGAGTGGATTCTCCTAGGAGATCAGGGTTCAGAGTAGTTACCAGGAGGAGGTCTTCCGGTTCGAGTTTTGTCCAAGTGTTGAGGTTGGCTCTAGGTTCATAGGGAACTCCTACTACGAACAATATGATGGGACCGAATGATGGTGATGGAAGCGATTACATCCCTCACTAAGAGGGAGTGTTATCTTTTATAGGTCGAGAGGTACTCCGTATGTTTTGTCTTGTATGCGGAAGTAGCCTTATATTTGTAGTACTAGACACTTGACTTTGTAATGGGTTTTTATAAAGTTGTAATAAAGTGGTTCTTTTATTAAAGTGACTTTTTATTAAGTGTACCTTCTAATATTAAAGTGACTTTATTTCATAAAGTGCACTTATGTTATAAAGTGAAATTGTACTTTAATATTTTAAGTGATTTATTTTGGAGGGAATGAATCATGTCACTTGATCGTGTAAAGGCAATATTAGATCTTGGCCTTTGGATTTAGGGATGGGGAAGGTGAAAAGAAACTTGGAAGGTGAAAGAGCACTTTCAAATTATAAGAGAATGCATTGGGTAGTGTGCAAGACAATGAAGAGAAGAGATTGGGAGATTTCTGAGAGAGCTTTAAGGAAGAGAGGAAAGGACAGTAAGATGGGCACATTTCCCAAGGGAGATTGGGCACATTTCCTAGGGTGATTTTCTATGTGAAGCTAATGAGTTATTTGTTGTTGTTGGAGGTCATACTGTACTGATTCGTATAATCTATACAACAAGAAAGAGGGCACAATTTTCAATGTTGTTTGTGGGAACAAAAATCAAGGTTGTTTTGAGCATTCTTTGCTGCAGAAAGGGATCGTAGATATCATGCAGTACAACAGATTGAGGGCACATATTCTGAGGTGTTTTTTTCTGGGTGGGTCGTACAATCGTACATACTTGGCATGATTTTCAAGGTAGGTTTTTGGAGGGACAGTTTAGGTGTTTTAAGTGGTTTTCTCTTGGCTGAAAATGTAATATTGTTGTTGATATAACTTTACCGAAGCTAATAAAATCTCTCTCTCTCTCTCTCTCTCTCTCTCTCTCTCTCTCTCTCTCTCTCTCTCTCTGGGTTTCCCCACATTGGGGTTTTCCCTGGTTGGTTGCCTAAATTTCTGAGTATTACATGGATGTGTAATTGTTGTTCATTGTATTTATTACGCTGCAAAAGTGCTTAGAAATGTGTATTTGTGCTCATAATATTTTTTGAATATGAGTTTATACATTTCAGAGTTCATAGTTGACAATCATCTCTAGATTGCTAAGTGTATGACAAAATATAATGCATGTTGATTTTGTCATTACATTTCTACAATGTGGGGATGTTACAAAGTGCTATCAGAGCTTTTGGTTCAACACTGGACTTGTATGGGCCAGAGATCAACATGAATTTGGTGAGGAGGGAATTTTTATGATGGTCGCGAGGTCGCAAGCTAAAAATATGGAAAAATCAGTTGAGTGAAGAAATGATTTGTGTGCGTTAAGTATTGGTGCATAGTGTATGCTACTAAATTTTGGCACTATGAGATGCAAGAGTTATGGTGCATGAAATATATTGGTGTGTGGAGTGTGCACATTGAATATTGGAACTGCGGGGTATAGAACTGGTGGAGCACACATAATATGGGAGTGCAATATGTGCGCGATGAATATGGACGCCATGTAGAATTGATGGGTGTGTGCATAATAATAGTACACAGGGTGTGCACATTTAATATTGGTGATGCGTAGTGAGCGCGCATTGAATATGAACATCGCACAAAGAAAAATTATTGATGCGTGCCTAGTGTAGGTGTGCAGTGTGTGTGTGTGGAATATTGGTGCTACATGGAGAAGAATTGGAGATGTGCATTAAGTATTGGGTGCAAGAGGGTGCACGGTGAATGTTGGCACGACACAGAGAAAATATGTAATTTGTGTGGAATATTGGTGCGCGACAAAAAAGTTGTGCGCACTAGATAATGATGCGTGGAACCCAAAAGTTGAGCATGCTAAATATTAGTGCCTGATATAAAATTTGTGCACACTAAATACTCGTGCACTATATATGCGCTTGGTATTGCGTGTGTAGAACATGCGCGCATGATGAATATGGGTGTATAACAAAAAAATGGTATACGCGTGAGTTTTAAAAGAAAGAAAATGAGAGAAAAGAGGAGGAAAAGTTCTAGACAAAGAAGTCCAAATAGTCACCCAGGATTTTGAATTAGTCAATTAAATTCACCAAGAATCGTAAGAAAGGATTATGATACACTTATGAAATATAATGTGCATAGTATTTATGGTTTTCATCAATTATTTAATCTAAAAAATATTGTTTCATGTACATTTTGCAAAGTTAACAACAACTTGATCAATATAGGATCAACACATAAATCAAAAGCATGGAAGATGCACAAAGAACCTAAATCAATGAAGATGAGGTCATAAGGATGTATGAAAATATAGGTGATGAGGGTACAAATTCAAATGGACATGGAGAAGGCAAGGAAGAAAGCATGAATTTGGTGAAGACCATAAATTTTTTGCAAAAGGACGTCCAAATTTATAAAGATGATAATGATAGGCTTATGAAAGCCAAGGAGGAACAAGATGGATTCAACATCAAGTTTCTATAGATCTTGGATACAATTGAGAAAAAGATGGATAAGGAGACCGATGCAAGCAAATCAAGGAGACACAGGTCTCATGATGAGAGAAGAAAAATAATGAGTGTTGACATACATCACCATCACTCTCCAAGACATTCAATTGGGAGAGTGTGCAATAGTTCAATCCCATCTCATGTCAGGAAGCATAAGAGGAGGTATGGGGTGGATGAGCTACAAGGAGAAATGAATAATATTAAGCCTCGTAATATTGATGGTGAGCACAATAAGGATGAGGATGCAAAGACCTGGTTGTTGGGCATGAGGAAGTACTTTCAGTTACATAATTACTCTTCACAGGCAAAAAGAATAATTTCCATATACCAGCTCAAGAGAAAAGCATCAATGTGGTGGGACCAGTTGGTGCAAGTGCAACACATTGATTGGAGAAAGGTTACTTGGAGGGAGTTCAAGAGGTATTTTAAAAAAAAAATACTTAACCAAACGTTGTTATGATAATAAAATGAAGGATTTCTTTGAACTCAAGCTTGGAAGTATGACCATAGATGAGTATGAGAGGAGATTTTTAGAGCTATTGAAGTATGTTGCTTTCATCAAGGATGAACACGTTAATATTGAAAGGTACTTGAGTGGGCTGCCATAATTTATCAGTGATAAAATACAATATGATGATCCCAAGACATTGGAGTAAACTATAAGGAGAGCCAAGTGTCTCTATGATCAACATAGAGGAAGACCCACTTACAAAAAGGCTTGGGAAGACAAGAAGAAAGCAAAGATGGAGCAAAGGAAGAAGGGGACCGAGCCACCATTATTCAGAAATAATTTTTGAGGACAACCAACTCCCAAGGATCCCAAAATGACAGAGGCAATGGGGAAAACACCAAGGCAACAACCAATGAAGTGTTGGGGTTTTGAGGGAGATCATATGTACAAAGATTTTCCTCACAGAGGTGAAAAAGTGAGGATTGTTCACAATGTACATCAAGTTGATACAGTGAAGGACATGGGCAAAAATGTACCTAGGATCTATGCAGCCTTGGATAACAAGCAACCTAAGTTTCAATCACATATGATTGAGGTGGAAGGTAAGATAAACAACCAACCCATTGTTATTTTAACTGATTCTAAAGCTAGTCATAGTTATCTAGATCCCAAGATGGTGGAAAGATTTCAATTTCCAAAAATTAAGCTTGGGAAACCTTGGTTACTACAACTAGCTATAGGAGCAAAAAGGAAAATTAATGAGATGGTTAAGGCATGTCCAATCGACATGAATGGACTCAACACAAAAGAAAATTTGAATATTATACCTTTGGGCTCATATGATTGACTAATTGGTATGGATTGGCTGGACATGCATCATGTTGTCCTAGACTGTTATAATAAGGATTTTATTTTCTTGGATAAAGAAGGGAACTTGAAAATAGTACATGGTATTCCAAGGGTTGTAACTATTAGGGAATTTTCCTCCTTGCAACTGAAGAAAATCTTTAGGAAAGTATTTCAGCTATTTGCAACGCATATGGAGGAGGCACCCAAGGATAAAGTGTCAAATATTGAATATTATGCAGTCCTAAAGGAGTTTGAAGATGTCTTTAGAGAAATACCAAGGTTACCACCCAAGAGAGATATTGATTTCTCTATCAATCTAATTCTTGGAGCAACACCAATATCTAAGAATTCTTATAGGATGAGTACACCAGAGTTGAGGGAGCTGCAAATGCAACTTTAAGAGATTTTGAAGAAAGGGTATAAATGGTCAAGTGTGTCACCTTGGGGTGTTCCAGTGTTATTTGTGAAAAAGAAGGATGGAGCATTGAGACTTTGCATTGACTTCAGGCAATTGACTAAGGTAACAATGAAGAAAAAGTATCCTTTGCCAAGGATAGATGATCTCTTTGATCAGTTAAAAGATGAAAAAATATTCTCTAAGATTGGCCTCATATCACGCTATCATCGGGTAAGAATTAAAGAGCAAAACATCAACAAGACAACCTCCAGGACGAGGTATGACCATTATCAGCTTACAATAGTGCCATTTGGGTCGTTAAATGCACCAATTGTCTTCATGTGTTTAATGAATGGTATTTTCATAGAATACTTAGATAAATTTGTCATTGTATATTTGGATGACATACTCATTTACTCAAAGTCTGAAGAAGAACATGAGCAACACTTAAGGATGGTGCTACAAGTATTGAGAGAACATCCATTGTATGCAAAGTTGAAAAAGTTCTCATTCTACCAAAGGTAGATTCATTACTTGGGTCATATCATTTCAGAGGAAGGGATAGCAATCGACCCGAAGAAGATAAAATCCATTAAAGAATGGCCAACACCAAGGAATGTCACAAAGGTGAGATATTTCAATGGACTTGCAGGGTAATATAGAAGGTTTATTGAAGGCTTCTCAAAGATTGCACACCAAATCAAATCCTTGCAAAATAAATATGTGAGATTTGAGTGGGCTTCTTATTGTAAAAAGAGTTTCCAACACTTGAAGTGTATGTTGACAAGTGCGCCAATTTTGAGAATTGTTGATCCTAATGAAGACTTCGTTGTGTGCACTGATGCATGCAAGGAACGGATCGATGGAGTCCTTAGTCAAAATGGAATTGTGGTGTGCTACGAGTCAAGGAAATTAAAAGAGAATAAAAGGAATTGTGCTACTCATGATTTGGAATTGGAAACCATAGTGCATGCCTTGAATATGTGGAGGCACTACCTCATGGAAAGAAGATTTGAGTTGAGTACAAACCACAATGGTCTGAAGTATTTGTTTGGACAACCAACTCTAAATTCCAGGAAAAGTAAGTGGTTAGAATTCCTCAATGAGTATGACTTTGATATAAAACATATCAAGGGTAAAGAGAGCATGGTGGTTGATGCACTCAATAGGAGAGTACATGAGATGCATGCTACAACCATTAGCATGTACAAATCAAAATTGAAAGACAAAATGTTAGAGGTTTCAAAATTAGATCAACACTATGTGGAAATAAAGACAAAGCTACAACAAGGTATTTTGCAGCAAAAAATTGAAGATTTTGAATTAAAAGAGGATGAAATCCTCATGTACAGAGGCATAGTTTATTTACAAGATTCTCATGAGTTGAAAAAATTGTTATTAAAAGAAATGCACAATGTGTCTTATGCTTGGCATACGGGCTACCAAAAGACAATTGCAATTGTCAAGAAACAATACTATTGGCCATGGATGAAGAAATAAGTGGTTGATTTTATTTCCAGGTGTTTGGAATGTCAAAAATCCAAGGCTGAGCATAGACACCCAACTGGTTTGCTACAACCATTACCCATTCTAGAGTGGAAATGGGAAGTTGTCACAATAGATTTTATCACGAAGCTACCCAGAACTACCAAGCAACATGATTCTATCATGGTAGTTGTAAACAAGCTTACTAAAGCTACCCACTTTATTCCAGTAAAACTCACGCACAAGGAAGCTAACATTGTCGACATTTATATGAAGAAAATTGCTAGATTTCATGGTGTACCTAAGACAATTGTGTATGATAGAGATCCCAAGTTCACATTAAATTTTTGGAAGGGATTATTTAAAGGATTTGGGACAAATCTAAATTTTAGCACAACCTACCATCCAGAGTCAGATGGGAAAAATGAAAGGATAAATCAAGTGATAGAATATATGCTAAGAATGTATGTGATGGGAAAACTGACGTAGTGGGAAAAATATTTACATTTGGTTGAGTTTGCTTATAACAATGGATATCAAGCATCTCTAAATAAGAGCCCATTTGAGTCATTTTATGGCGGAAAGTGCAACACACCAATGAGTTGGGACAACCCAACATATAGAGAAATGGTTGGGTTAGATTTACTTAGGGAAATGGAAGAGCAGGTAGTGAAAACAAAACAGATTTTAAAGGTTTCCCAGGACAAACATAAAATTTATGTTGATAAGGGAAGAACTCATAGATAATTTAAAGTGGGTGACCACCTTTTTTGATAGTGAAATCTAGGAAGAGTTGACTTAAGTTGCGAAATTTTTCAAAGTTTGTAGCACGTTATTATGGGCCATTTGAAATCCTAGAGAGGATTGGTCATGTCACATACATGCTTGCATTGCCTACATCCATATGCATTCATAATGTATTTCATATATTTTTTCTTAGAAAATATGTGTCTGATGCTAATCATGTAATTGATTGGAATTTTATTTAGGTGGAGCAAGAAGGTGACTTCTGAGTTCAACCGGTGTGCATATTGGATCGAAAATTCAAGCTACTCCAGAATCATGCAATAGGACTAGTAAAGGTCCAATGGACCTATTACGGTCCTGAGGATGCAACTTGGGAGAATGAGAATGATATGCGCACAGAGTACCCATATCTCTTTGAAGACTTTTGAAGTTTTGATTGTACATAATGCACTAAGGACAATGCATAAATAAGGGGGGGCGGGGGGGGATGTAATACCCCTAGACTGAACCCTAATTGTCATGTAAATGTAAATGTACATATAGGATGGTGAGCCATGGGTGCACATGTTTTGGGTACATTTTAGTGCATGTGCACCAAGGGAAGAGTGTACACCCATTTCATAACCTTGCACGCACCTGAGTAAGTGTGCGAGGATTATTGTACATGCAAACCAAGGGAAGAGTGTGCACTTGTTTCATAGCTTTGTGCACACTTGAGTAAGTGTGTGAGGATCGCTTCAAAGTGCACATCAGACCGTGTTTGTAGGTAGAATATTTTTGGGGCCCGAGAGCCTTTGTATATATGTATATTGAGGCCAGAGTGCATGTGTGGTTATTAGGCTGGAGAGCTTGGATTACGACAAAGGCCAGTGCGCCTATATTTGTAAAAATGTAATGACACTCAAATAATTAATGAAAACATATCACTGGATACAGACCAATCAAATAAAAAGAGATGAGTTGGGCCTAAACCCCACTATAAAGGGAAAAAGGGGCTAAGAGTTAGGAAGAGGGAATATTTTAATAATATTTCCAAAAATATAATTTATGGGATATGTAGTTATCCTAAGTTCCTAAGGAATGGGAACGAGTCACCAAGTGGAGATAACTTAGTTCTTAAGGTGACAAGTGTCAAGTTATATTCATGCAAATATATTGTTGGGCCTTAGTGTATTTTGGGGGAATTCACTCATTTCTTCATCAGGCAGACCAAGTTTCCTCTGCTAAGCATTTGTATCTTGTTGTAACTTGATTCCATCACATAACCATGTACTTTGGAAGACTTGTGTGTTATTAAAGAGGTGGGTTATCAAGCCCATGTGCGATTGAAGAGGTGGGTTATCAAGCCCATGTGCGATTGAAGAGGCAGGTTTCCAGTCTCGTATACAATTGAATAAGCGAGTTTTCAAGCCCGTAATAATTCTCTCTAGGTGAGAGAACTGCTCAGAATTGCTTTCCAAGGTGTCTAGTTTCAACTGCAGGGCTCTGAGACTCCCTTTCTAGCTTGTTGCTAAAGTCGTTGAAGGGAAGTGGGGCAATCAAAGGATTGTTGAGTAAAGAAGGGGCACACTTCCTGGGGTGGGAAAGGCATGTGGGGAATGAGGGACAATAGTCTATTTTGTTGGGGTTGACACCTTTGTTTTATTGTTTTCACTGTTGATAGACCTTAAGATTACCTTAGGAATCATTTTCCTTGGTGGAGTTTAAGCCCCATCTCAGGGGTGACCTGTTGCTGTGAGTTTTTGAGCGGCAGAGTGTATGGATGGGAGGAATGTATCAGGTATGTGCGCAATTGGTGGATTACAACAAAAGATAAGTATACTCCTATGTGTATTATTCTCGGAGAAATGTGCATATACATGTTAAATATATTATGTATTAAAGTTGTATGTATATTTGTGTGTGGATTATATATGGTGTAGAACTGCATGTTTCTTGCATATGTCGAGCATGGGCCATGAAAATTTATATGCATTTATATATTGTTTATCATGTGAATGTTTATGTTGTTTTTTGTTTATGGAATTGGTACATAATTATGTTAGGTTGGGCATGTATTGTTAGTTATGCATAATTGTTGCAAATGTAGAGCATGGTACTTATTAAGTGTTTTCTATTAGAAAATTATGTGGTAACGGTCATGGGATTCTAAGGCAAGGCTTGAATCATCGCGTGCACACACAAAAATCAGTATGCACGTGCAAATGGGACAGACCCTGTGCGTGGCATATGAATGGTTGCATGCGTAGTGGTATTATGAGTTCATTTTGTTGTTTAGTCGTTATATGTTAAGTAACTTCAACAATAATCATATGGGTTCTAGCACGAAGCTAGAAATGTCGTGCATGCTGAGGGACAATTGATACAACTGACACAAATATGGTTGAGCGTGTAGAATTACTAAGACATAGTTGTTGCGCATGGTACAAGACCAGTTTGCATGCACTACGAAAACATAGTTTCATGTAGCACAAGGCTAGTTGTGCGTGTTGTTGGTTTCAATGAGTTGCTTCCGCAGAAGAAAGAATTGATATCATAGTTTTATTTAGTGAGTTGCGGTAGTGGAGACTTTACAATATGGTAACGGGAATTAGCTAGGAGGTTGGATATGTTACAAAGTGGTATTAGAGTTCAAAATTTGATGTGGGGACGTTACATTGAATATTTAATTGTTCTTTGCTAATTAGATGCATGATCTTTAATGATTTCAAATATAACATACTTAATGTATATTAGTATTAAAAAAAAAAATCATTCAAGTAAAACGTTGATGTGTTGTTACAAAGTGGTATCAAAGCCCAGGTTTTACGCTAATAGTTCCTCTAGGAGGTTGATGGATTAATAATCTCTACTAATTTTGGTAAATTCACTTAATAAACATGAGACATCGAGGTGTTCAAGGATACAATAAAATATGAGACCATTGATTTACTTATTTACTAACTTGCATGACACTAACCTAGCATTGAATATTAGGATTGTTTTGATTTGGTTTCTTTTCTCATGATTCACTTTTATTTTATTTTTTCGAGATGAAAAAAATATTTTTATTTCAACTAGGAAATATACATGTTGCAGTCCCAAAGGAGCTTCATAAAAGAGGAATAAAACTTGACCGATAACAAGTTACACCACCCCACTAGTATTTTCATTATCTTATCTCTTTTGTCTAGCACACCGACAAAAAATAAACAAAAAACCCCCATAAATATGTTATTGTTCCAAATCATATCATTACATAAAATTTTGTAGACTCTATTCTGAAGACCATTACTCTGGCCTATAAGAAAAAGGGTAAATCTTGGATGACTTGGTCATCCACGAATTCATGAGTGTTGAAAGTTCCCTCAGAGAGCGAAAGGGCATCTTTGGACAAATCATCTGCCATTTTGTTTAGTTCACCATAGACATGAGCGAAGGAGGACCACTCAAACTCCTAAATAAGATCATTAATTTGATTTAAAGGAGAATGAAGATGGAAGTTTTGCACCTGGATTTTTTCCCCCACTCTATAAATACTTTTGAATCTCCCATGACCTATAGATTGGAGACGCCACACTGCTTGTCCTGATATAACAATATCATCAAAGTAGCGAACTCTTCCTTCATATTTGACCCAAAACGTGGAGCATATCTTAAATGGAAATAATGGGATCCATTTAAAAATAAAATGGCCCCGACTCCACACCAAGGAGGGTAACCCTGGCTCGCTCCATCGAAAAAAACCCAAGGGATATCGAAATCAATAACATGCATGGAAGGCACCCACATATTGACAGACTTGGGATTGCATTCAAAATCCCTTGTCACTTTGAAAATCATCTCTGACACAACCTCCACATGGGTGAGAGTCTCCTAAAATATACGGAGATTACGAGCCCACCATATGAAATACACAAATATACAAGGAAAGGCCTCCAAACATAACATGGATTTATCTAATAGCTAGGATTTCATAGAGACCTACAGAATTGGTGACGACCATCTTTATTTTGGTATAAGTTTTTGGACTATCAAACACCATACCTGGGAAACAAAATGGCATGACATAAACATATGACTTACTAATTCAAAATCCTATTTACATAAAACACATCGACTCAGATCTTTCCAACCTCTTTTTAGGCCATTATCCCAAGTCAATAATTTGTTTCTAAGGGAGAACCATAACAAAAAAATTTCCAAGGGGGGCGTGGAGCTTCCAAATATTTTCCCACCACCAGAGCTTGTCACCTATGAAAATTTCCTTAGCATATGCTTTATACCCAAGTTTGACTGTGAAAGATCCAAACACTGGATTTTTTTACCAACATAGCGTATCTTCCACTTATTCTTGTAAACGAACATGAATGGAGCATAATTTATTTACAAAGGTTTTCCATTCCTCTGCCAAGGGGCCATCCAAGCCTAAGTCCTGATCAGATCTCCACATGGTTCTGCCAATGTGAGAGTGAGCTAGAGATTTCAATTCCCAAAGAGAATAACACCCTTGCCTGTGTAGTTGATCAAGGAGGAATTCAGATATCCTGAAGCTTTCATTTGCACCTATCTAGGCATCTTCACCCACTCAAACATTTTTTCCATTGTCGATATTCCAAACCATCCACTTTCCAACTAGATCAAAAGCATTCATCAGGGCCTTCCAAACTATAGATTTTTTTTTTGCAGTCTCTAGGGGATAGAAACCAATCCTCAATAGAAAGGCCTCCAATATATTTAGAGAGCATTACACGCCCCCACAACGACCTGATAAAAGTGATCCTCCATAAAAAAAAATGCAGCTAAGGCTTCATAGAATAGGACGTAGACAATTTTTATGCCTCAACCACCTAAAATATTGGGTTGAGCGATCTTCGTCCAACTAACCAACGGAATGCCATCATTTTTTCTACTTCATATCCATAGAAAATGAAAGCAAGCCTTGTGAATTTTGGTGAGAATTCCTTTGGGTACTTTTGCAATAGAGGTCCAATAAACCGATATTTTTTCCAAAACTGCCTTCAACATAATTGGTTGACCTCCTCTAGATAACCATCTATTTACTTAGAAATATATTTGAGCTTCTATCTTTTTGTAAATCCACAACCAGTATTCAAATAAATATGAATTGGGATTTAAGACAAAACCTAGGTATTTCATCCCTTCATCAACATGTTTGCGAGGGAAGGGGAAAAATTTGACAAGCTAATCATGTAGCTCTGCATCAAGTAAATGAAATAAAAGACAAGACTTGGACATATTAATGTCCATATCTGTTGTAGAATAATAAAGACCTAGATAATTTTTCATAGATACAAAATTTTGTTGGGTACCTACACCAAATAGCAAGACATCATCAACAAACAATAGACGGGAAATTACCTCCGAAGGGGTAACATTGACCCCTTGCAATTCTTATTTTAACCTAGCCTCACCCATGATCTTACTCATCCCCTCGGATACAAGAAGAAATAGGAAAGGAGACATAGGGAAACATTGACACAACCCTTGGGAAAAGGTGAAAAAATTAGAAGGGGAGCCATTGGTCAGGATTGCGAAGGATGTTGTGCTTACACAGTCCATGATCCAGTTGACCACTGGGAAGCACATACCCATTTTTATTAGAACCAACCACAAATTAACCCATTTCACCTTATCATAAGCCTTCGATAAGCCTATTTTCAACACAATAGATGGGTTTTTTTATTTATTTAAATAGAATAGAGGGCTTCTTGGGCCAACACAACCGCATTGTGAATTTGTCTATCAAAAAGGAAACCAAATTTATCCTCGGATATGATCTCGCTGAACATAAGATTGAGTCTATTAGAAATTATCTTAGAAATGATCTTATAGAAAACATTACCACAAGAGATGGGTCTAAAGTCCTCGAAGGATTTAACATCCCATTTTTTAGGGATGAGTGCCAAGTGAGTGGAGTTAAAAGATCGTAGTGATTTCCTTAAATGTTGTGATTCTTAAATTGCCTTCAATAGATCAAATTTTATCAATTCATAGAAACCTTGATAAAATTCAATAGTTAAACCATCCAGGATAAGGCTCTTACCTTTCTGGACTAACCATAGGGTGGATCGGATTTCCTCTTTAGTCACTTATGCCTTGAATCTATCGTTCATTTCATCCGAGAAAACCCTAGGAAAAAGGATGATCACCTTCAGGATCTTGTCTATCTGACAACTACGAGGATCCTTGAATAAGTTTTCAAAATAGGACTTCCCAACTTCTTCCTTTTATTTGAAAGAGGAGACCATTTCCCCATCTGAATTGTGAATCACCCATATAGTGATCAATATTTTACGATAGTTGGAAAATTTATGAAAAAAAATTGTATTGTTATCACCTTCATTGTTCCACAGTGCCCTTCTTTTCAGATGCCACAACTTCTCCTCTTTTTACAGGAGATCAAGCCTAAGAGCCAATGAGGATTAAAGAGCTTCTTTTTCCTCTAGAGACAAGGGGAAACTACTTTTTTCGACCACCAAATCATCGATTTTCTTTTCAATTTCTGCCAGGAGAGCTTGAGTTTTTTTTTTGAATGAGCTTGCCCAAGATTTAGAGACATTTTTTACCTGAGCTAAATTGTTCGCAAGTTATTTCATACAAGAATCGTTGAAATCCTTCGAAAGGTCTCTCCGTTCAACTTTAATGAGACATGGATAATCCTCCTCAAGGAGCCAGAGGGGGTTGAATTTTAAAGGGGTCGAAGGTTTGGGCTCTTTTGAATGCAATTTGAGTATGACATGGAGGTGGTCCGAAAGGCTCCCTACATCCACCCATGACTTGATGTTCCAAATTCCTCCGATGAGATCTTATGAGATGAGAAAACAATCAAGAAGTTTGGCTATGGCTTCGCGCCCCCATCTCCCATTTCTCCAAGTGGGGGAAAGCTTTAAAGGCTCTAGGTCAACCAGATGTTGCTCGTTCAAAAAATGATGAAAAAACATTTCAAGGGGTTCCCCACAAGGATGAGTCCCCAAAATTTCTCTGATTGATAGAGTGAAATTGAGGTCCCCCCCAAGGATCATGTTAGGCATCAAGAGAAACCTTGTAGACACCATATTTTCCCAATAGGATTTCTTGTCATACTATGGGTCGTAGATGTTAATAAAACAAAAGGGTGTCGAGAGATCATATTATTCCAAATCCACCATGATTCCTGAGGGGAGATTAGAAGAGGGTAATAGCTTCAATATAGGACTCTAGGTTGTAATAAGTCTTCCATAGAGACCCTTGAAATCAACAAATCCATAGGATCAATATTTCAACCACGGGGAAAAGGCCTCCTAAGATTTAGAACCCACACATATGGTTTCCTGAAAAAATAAAACATTTGGAGAGGAAGCACAGACTAGATGATTGAGGGATAACGTCTTTGAGGCACCCCCTACCCCACAAATGTTGAAGGAAAGACAAATCATGGTTTATCCTTTGTCTGGGAAATCCCTGCTCTAAGCACCCAATCAATGGTCGATTTATTTCTACTTTGAATTTATTTGGAGGCTTGAATTTGAGCCAAGGAGAGGTGGGATTTATGACCCACCCGGGACCCCTGGAATTTATCCATGGCTTTAAATCCCCCTATGCAATATTCTTTGATCATTGACTTCATCCTGGAATGGAGATGGTACTTTGATTTGAGGGGTGGAATTTTCTGGGATCTGGTTAGAAGGGAAGGAGAGGAAGACAAATATGGGGATGGGTCTAAGGAGGTAATAAGGATGATCAAAGGAAGGGAATCAACTTGAGGTTGAGGACTAGGTTTCAAGCTCTTGACAGGGAAAATCGAGAGCAGGGAATCAAACTTAGACCAAAGACCATGCTTCGAGCCCTTGTTGGGGGTAAGGGAAGGGATAAAAATTAGATTAAAAAAAAGAGGGTATAGATTAGTAAACCCCTTCACTACATGGAGGACACCTTCTTCCAAAGGTTTTTACAAAACCTCCCAAAAAAATCTATCCCCTCTCTTTTTATAGCGAAAGCGGGTGGGTGGAGGTTTTTGGAGAGTTTTTTTTATTGGTGTGCCTTTAAGGTACATACACACTTGTGTGCACATAAAAAAAAAAGCATTGGTTCTCCAATATTTAAAAGCAACATCATAAGTTATAATAAAAACAACAAGCACTGACAAAAGAGCACCAATGTTGTTGAAAATTACGCACTAATGTGCATCACTATTGTTAGGCGCACTGCAGCAGGGTAAACAAAAAAAAATTACTAAATTGATTTTCATTGTTACACTTCATCCCGTGCTTCCAAACTCTCAAGAAAGCACCAATGCTCACTCTCCTTCCAAAAATGCCTTGTTTCCGGTGCTCTACAACAACTTGGATAGCTCCATTGGTAGATTCCACATATTTCCAAATTTTGGAAATTACCACGAATTTTCATTTCCTCTCAATGGTGAAACCATTCATCCTCAAGACATAAGAGGCCAGGTAAATTGTTTATTACCTTCCTATTTGCATTTTCATCCATTGAATTTAGATTGAAATTTGACATTTTTTTTATTATTTTTCCAACTCTGCATGGTGTGCCTAAATGGTTTGACTTGCCCTAAAGCGATGTGTTTTGTGTTAAATTCACAGTAAGCACTGCCTCCAATGCATCTAATATAAACACATGCCCATGTGTTGTTCAAGGAAGAGCATTACAATAAAATTTAAAAACAAAGTGGTGTGTCCTTTGTAATGCCCCACAATTAGCGCGTAATTGGTTTATCCTCTCACTAGTACATTCCATTTAATTAAGTGAATCACTAACTTTACGATATATAAAATTTAAGGTAGCAGTGCAACCATTCTAACCAAACGCACCGATGTTGTTTACACAACTGCACGAGGATGAATATTGATCGATTTGACATAGCGGGGTGTCTCATTGGACGCCCTGGTGCTCTATGATTTACAAGGCGTCGTTGAACAAAATGTCAGTGCTCCAATATCATAGTAGCATTGGTGTGTTAATAGTAACATATCACACCGCTTCATTTGCGATAAATCAATTTAACATAGTGGTTCCCATAGGTCCAAAAAATGCATCGGTGTTGTAAAGAGAACGACACTAGGATGGATTTTTCATAATCCACCAGCGTGGTGCATCTTATTGGATGCACTTCTAAAATACATGGTGGTGCGACAATAAGCGTGGAGCACTAGTGCGTAAACATTAATAGTACACACCATAATAGGTTTTGAAAAATAAACATAGCGGTGTGTCTTATTTGAGGCCCCATTTCTGGTGCATTATTAAGACAACACACGCTAAACAACATGTCGATTCTCTGGTAAACCGGTGCACCGGTACTTTTAGTTTAACAAAGTGCACCAATAATTTTTCATGCCATATATTTTAGTGTAGCAGTGCATCTTTGTTAACGAAATGAACCAGTGTGGTTAAAAGAACTGCACTGAGAAAATATTGTACGATTTTGTGTGTTAGGGAATTTCATTGAACACCTCGTTACCAATGCTCTGTACAACCCAACGTACCACAAAATGTAATATCGATGCTACAATAATATGGTATCACCGATGCATTCATATTAATGCATTGTGTTTCTTAAGTTGTAATGAAACAATTTAACCTAGCGGTACCTTTAGGTACAATAAACACACTAGTGTTGTAAAGAGCGTGACATCGGGCCGATTATTTCACAATTTAATGGTGTTATGCGTCTTATGGGACACACCGCTAAAATATGTGGTGGTGAAAAAAGAAATGTGGTGCACTGGTGCGTGTTAATAGGAACACCGCATGGAGGTGTTGTTTGTGTTATATAGGGAAATAGAGGGAAGGCATAGGTT
>ML846342.1:13605-25363 GCA_009831015.1 Picea engelmannii
AAACTTTCTACATTGTCTGGCATGGTCATTTACATCATTCCTAAACAATAGCTACCAAAGGATGAGACCATTAGAACGTCGTTCACCACTTTGGAGGAATTATTGCATGTGTGAGGGAAAAACTCATGGGAAATCAACCAGGCCTAAAAGCCCAGTTGACAACCTGAGGATAAAAAACCCTCGGTGAAAAGAACTCTCCCAATGAAAACATCCCAAGGTACCTCACCTAACTATGATCCATGCAGACTTATTACATCATTAACCCACGCAGGGGTGCGGAAATTTCGTTTACAAAATTTTGTGCTGGAGCATAAAATGCCCAAGTAGAACCAATATTGTCTTCAACATACATGCATCTGATGATGCATACTTCATGGCACATGAGTTTACCCCCTAGCTGAATAGGCGGTCAACAATGACTTTATGGAAAAATGGAAGGGGAAGAAGCTTCCAGATATAAAAACAATCAGTTCAGATATAACGATTGATTCTCCACCAGATCCCATTAAAAAGTACCTTGCAAACGATGAGCAAAGTCCAGGTACCCTTGCATCCCTTCAGCTTCCCCGGAAATAATTAAAAAGTACCTTCTCATCACCTAGGTGCCTAAGGGGTGAGAAAGTGCCTAATGTGGACCCCAGTCATTTAATTTGTGAGAGACAAATTAAAAGGTGAATTTTTGGACTTAGGGAAAGTGGGTAACTCAAGTGACTTAATTTGCACCGTTGATTTCATCCAATCTCCACCGTTGGATTGAGAGACTCTTCACCTTCCCTCCATAATGTCGATTAGGGTAGAGGGCGCACCAATTCTTGGATTGTTGTTGCATTTTTGAGAGAGCAAGAATACAGGAGGTCGAGCTTAAGAAAGGAGGCCACATTTGCAAAGCTAAGCCACGCATTTCGAGGCAGCAAGCTAGCACGCAAATCAAGGCAAGGGTACCACATTTAATAGAGGTCGTACAGTACAGATTTCTAGAGGCCGTACAACTTTTTGTATGCACAAAAATCGAGGAAAACAGCTAGAGTTCTGAGGAGTTTGGCATGCATTCCAAGGCTGCCACAAAAGTGTTTACTTGCACAGAAATCGAAGCAACTGTTGGCACAAATTTCTGGGTGGATTTTCGTACAGTCCATATAGTTTTGGCAAAAAAATTGAGGGCCGTACAATTTAGTTTTTGGGACACTGTTTTCGAGGTGAAAAGGCACGAATTTCGAGGTGTTGTTTCTGCTAAAAATTCGGTATAGAAAACTCAAAAAAGGGGCATAAAAATCGGGATAGTCCATACAACATTTATTGCTAGGACAGTGGTACGGATTTCTGGTACAAAAATCGAGGAGCTATTCAGAGACTGTTCAGAAGGAGTTTTGCTGAAGAAATTTTGAGATAAGTTTGTGTAATTTCTGAAGATGAATATGTTGTAAAAGAAATTTCTCTGAAGCTCTCAAATAATAAAATTCCCTCTCTCACTGGTTTTCCCCTTGTGGGTTTTTCCAGGGTCGTTGTTAGACTAAAAATCACTGTGTAAATTTTCTGAATATTGTGTTGCTGATATGTTTCTATTTCTGCATTAAAGATTGTTCAGAATCCTCATGTTTCAGTTCTGAAAATTTGTTTATATGTTGAGTTTATTTGGCTGTCATAAAGTTGGATTTGGACATTAAACATTGATGAAAACCAGCGAGAGTTGAAATTGGGTGGGGTCTGAAATTTTACATGGTATCAGCGCTGAGTTAAAGAAAGGCAAATTTATATCAGCAAGTCAGAAAAGGGGGGACAAAAGTCACTTCACCGGACAGAAATTTGAATTTTTTATTTTCAGCAGAAAAGGGTCCATGGCTATCGGTTTGAGGGTTGATGTAATGTTCCCAAGCCAATATGCCAGGAACATCACAGTTTTGGGTGTATTTTTAAACTTTTTCTGGTTGTGGCATTTCGTCAAACAGTTTGCTTATTATTGTCTCTTAGGTTGCACTAGGGTTATAATGATGAGTTTTAATGTGTGTTTGCAACAATAATCAACATAGATATAGTAATGGAACATACCTCAACCATATGCAAGATCAACAATATAGTAGACAACCCAAAAATTCCTCAGATCTGATCTAATTCATAATAGTAAGAGAACCTGATACAATGAAGATGTCGATCTGGAATGCTCAACAGATGGATCCAATAACATGATAGGAGCTGCTACAAAATGCTCCAAGAAGATACTAGAAGCCTCCAAAGGCTGAATACATCATGAATACCAATACAAGAAAGATCTGAGCCGTATGAAGTGTCAATCCCCAAGCTATAAGATGCCATGCCCTGCTGGAACCCTGAATAGCCTCAACAATTTGGCCCTGCTGCCAAAGGTGTCCAAACCCTCCGGTAAATATGCCAAACAGTAGATCGGGTGAATGCAAGAACAACCAAGGTGATCAAACCTCCGAGATCCCTCTCAAACTCATGGATCTAACTCTCCTCCAAGGAATGGTGTGCCCCCCTGGATGCCTGAAACCCTAGATAATTTGGCCTCCCTCCTAGAGACCTCCAAAAGCTCCACAAACTGCTAGAATGATAGATTGGGACACGGCAATGAAACCCCAAGTGCTCAAATCGTCAAAGAACCTGCTATACCCTTGGATCTAGCCACCCTCCAAAGAATGATGCGCCCTCCTCTTGGGAAATCGTCCCACTCTCAATACAAATCAATCCTCCATCAAAATACAACCGGAAACAACCAAGAATGGCACTACGACACCTGCAAGGGAAACCCAATACTTGTAATTCCTGAAATCTCTTCTCCTCAACCAAAACGAATGAGTCTAACTCCACAAGTGCGCCCCCCTTGCTGGAAACCCCTCAATGGTGCGCCCTCTCTCTTCCTGTGCCTGTGGCTAGTGTAGAACCCTCCTACACTGATGTAAATCTGAACTAGAATGGTGTGGGGGAGTATTGCATCCCCAAGACCAAGCTTGGGACAAGCTAGGTGGAATCTTTCACCACCAAATCGTCCTCTAGGGTTTGTTAAGTCAAAACCCTCAAAACCCCCAAGGTATGGACTCTCTAGCTAGAAGCCAGATATCAAAATGATAAACATACATGAATGAATGAATAGAGGCCCTTGCCTCTTATTTATACTTCCTGCATCCCCTTGTCTCTCCAAAGTGACTTTTCTTTTTTTTAATTATTAATTAAATCACTTTAATTAATTAATTAACCTTTTTACCTCTGAAAAGCGCCTTATCTCTCCTAGTGGCTTCCCTGGCCACTGAAAGTCACTTCTCATCATCCTATCTTGTAGTCCTGTTCCTCTCGATTCCAATGAGCTATTACACTGAGAGGTTCCTCCAAGTATTGTGCCCAAATTGACCTCTTCAGTGAATTTAATTAACTTATAGCTCAAAATACTCAAAATCATGGAAATCGTCGGAATGCAACGGAACCAAAGCCAACCTGTGTGGAATGGATCATAATGATGAAATGGGATAAGCGATGTAAGCCGAACCCCAAAATACCTCTAAATAATCTCTGTACTTGCTATAACCTCCATCTGGCTACTCTGGTCATCATAACCCTCTGTAATGTAATGATGTCCCAAAGTGGGGACATTACAGTTGAGGACAGACTTGATGGGGCAGTGAACTTTGGTGCTTGGAAGGAGAGGATGAACTTGTTGTTGCAAGAAAGTGAGTTATGGGATATTGTTGAGAATTCCACGACAAATCCTGTGAATGTACCCACATATGCTACTCTTCTAGCAGCATACACCAAGAAGAGTATCAAGGCTAAGAGAATTATCCTTGATGTCATCAAGGAATATTTGATTCCTCATGTGACAGGGAAAGCAAATGCCTATGAGATGTGGGAGTCCTTGACGAAGTTGTACCAGAGTACAAATGAGAACCAAAAGATGGTTTTGAGAGAAAAACTGAAAAGCATTAAAATGACCAAGGATGAAAATGTGGTCACATATCTTACCAGGTTGACACAGGTGAGAGATGAACTTGGAGCTGTGGGGGAGGCCATTGCTGACAGTGAACTTGTGAGGACGGCATTGAATGGAGTTTCCAAACAATGGGTTGTTTTTGTTAAGGGCATTATGGCTAGGGAGAACCTTCCCAAGTGGAAACGTCTTTGGGATGATTTTGTTCAGGAGGAGACCCGGAGAGGTTATGTGCATGGTAGTTCATCCACATGTCATGATGAGGAGAATGTGGCTCTTGCTACCAACAGCAAGAAGAAATTCAAAAAGGGTCCTAAAGGAGGAAACAAACCGAAGGGTGAAGGCAAGAAGGACATGAGCAAAGTCAAGTGCTTTGCATGTCACAAGTTTGGGCACTATGCAGGACAGTGTCCGAACAAGAAGAAGAAGCAGACAACAGCTTCAGCAAAGGCGGATCAATTCTCCACCAAGTTTGATAAGGAGTTTTCCTTAGTGGTATGTCTTTCAACTAGAGCCACTCATTCTAGTGTGTGGTATATTGACAGTGGTGCGTCCCGCCATATGACAAGTGTTAGTGAGAATTTGACAGATCTTACACAAAATGGTGATCTTGAGGTAGTGCTTGGAGCTGACTGGGTGGTCAAGGCAGTTGGTAGTGGGACAGTATCATTTCAGAGGGAATCTCTACCTCCCATGTTGTTGAGAGAGGTCCTATATGTTCCTGTCTTGAAGAAGAACTTGATTTCAGTTTCTGCTATTGAGGAGAGGGGTTATGAGGTGTTGTTCCATGATGGACAGGTGCTCCTATTCCCCAACGGGTCCAGTATCAATTTGGCCAAAGTGATTGGGACTCGACATGAGAAGTTGTACAAGCTCATGTTCTAGCCAGCGAGTGCATTATTTCATTCTACCAACAACAGTGATCTTTGTGAGCTATGGCACGGGAGGATGGCCCATCTGCATCATGGGGCTTTGAGGACACTGAGGGAGATTGTGACTGGAGTTCCGAAGTTCAGTACAGAGCACCAGGAGTTGTGCAAGGGGTGTGCTTTGGGAAAGTACACCAAGACTGTTTTTCCAAGCAGTGACAACAGAGCAGTAGGTATACTTGATCTGCTTCATTCTGACGTATGTGGTCCGATGTCTTCTACATCTTTGACTGGTTGTTTATACTATGCCATATTCATTGATGACTTCTCTCGGAAGTCTTGGATTTTCTTCATGAAGACCAAAGGATAGGTCGTCAATCGGTTCCAAGAGTTCAAAGCTCTTGTGGAGAACCAGACTGGGAGGAAAATCAAAGTTCTGAGGATAGACAATGGGGGTGAGTATACCTCTAGGGAGTTTATGTATTTTTGTGCAGGAGAAGGTATCAGGAGAGAGTTGATTGTTCCTTACAACCCAAGGCAGAATGGGGTTGCTGAGAGGAAGAACATGGCCATAGTTGGGGCTGCGAGAGCCATGTTGCATGATCAAGAACACTTTTTCTTTGGGCCGAGGCAGGTTATACTGCAGTCTATCTGCAGAACAGGAGTCCACACCAAGCAGTGGGGGACAAGATTCCTGAGGAGGCTTTCTCTGGGAAGAAGCCTGATGTTGGGCACTTTAGGATTTTTGGGTGACTTACATATTCACATGTCCCTTCTGAGAAGAGGACAAAGCTAGAACCCATGGCAGAGAGGGGGATCTTCGTTGGGTATAGAGAGACTTCAAAGGCTTTCCGCATATACATCCCTTCCTCGAGGAAGACAATATTGAGAAGGGATGTGAGATTTGAGGAGGATGGAAACTTTAGGAAGTCACGAGGGACTGAGAGGGGTGAGCAGTAATCACCTCAGATTCAGGTGAGTCCATAACAGACTTCAGTGACATAGAGTTCGGGACCACTAGTTTCAGTGACAACTGGTCCACAGGTTACAGGGCCACAAATGTCAGGATCACAGGTTACTAGTCCATAGGTTTCAGGATCGAGTTCTCCAGATTCTACTTCAGGTTCACAGTCTTCAGGTGATGGGGTTGAGCAAGGAGAGTCCCCTCCACGGAACACCAATTCAGAGAGGAGGAAGCCCAAGTGGCTTCAGGATACTTTGAGGGAGGCACAGGGTTCAGTGGGGAATCCCAGGCAAGCTGTGAGAGAGAGTAAACCTCCCGAGAGATTTTGCAGCTACATTGAGATGGTGAGCAACATCAGGGAGTCTGAGCCTTCCACTTTTGAGGAGGCTGCTGGTAGACAGGTTTGGAGAGATGCCATGATGGAAGAGTACAGTTCCATCGTGAAGAATGATGTTTGGGAGATTGTTCCTAGACCTGAGGGGAAGTCAGTGGTGACTTCCAGGTGGCTCTATAAACTCAAGTATCTTGTTGATGGCAGCATTGAGAAGTACAAATATCGCTTTGTGGCTCGGGGGTTCTCACAGATTGAGGGAGTCGATTATGATGAGACCTTTGCTCTAGTTGCTAGATATACTTCAATCAGGTCAGTGATCTCTATTGCAATAGAGATGGGTTGGAAGATCCATCAGATGGAAGTGAAGACAGCATTTCCGAATGGTCTCATACAAGAGGAGGTGTACATTGAGCAACCATTGGGATTTGAGGTGCATGGGAGAGATTCTCATGTGTGCAGACTGAAGAAGGCATTGTATGGGCTGAAACAAGCTCCCAGAACTTGGTATTCTAGGATTGATGCCTACTTGCAGTAGTTGGGCTTTGAGAAGAGTGAGGCGGATCCCAACCTATACTTCATTGTGGTTGGAGAGGATCCTTTGTAATGTTCCTGACTTGGCTAGTCTAGGAAACGCTGCTAGTGTGTGTGTAGGATTAATTGTTTACAGCATATAAATGATTATACAAATAACAAATGCGACAAAGGACTGCAAAGTTTATATTATGATATTTCTGCGGAGTACAAATGCCGAATGCGGCTGAATAAAATGAATCACTCGGCTAGATCAAAGGACAAAAGGATCTTAGCCGAAATACAATAAGCAAACTAAACGATAATACCCGATAATAGATGAGCACTGCGGGATCAAGGATGAGTTGGAACTATGGCAGCTCGCATGGTAACTGTTGAAAGTCTGGAAAGTTTGCCCTGGTGGCTATACCTCTCGGAATGGCCTGGAAAGTGTCCCAAATGGTGCGCCCTGCTCTACCTCTCAGTCCTGGTGACTGAACGACCCCTCTGCTGGTGGGTCTAGACCTCGGATGGATCCCCATGGGGGAATGCGCCCCTCCCTGGAAAATTGTTCCCTAGTGATTCCACCGTTAGAATCGGTTGAGATGTATCTCATAATGATCGCCTTGGTCTACTAGGAAATGGGTCGAAAGGGTTTCCCTGGATCTCATCTGATGATTGCTCAGGAACTCCGAATGTGTCCGCCAAACGTGTCACACTCCCAAGTCTAGAAAATGCGCCCTAGATGATTCCTCCGTCAGAATCTGATGAGGAACCAAGAAAAAGATGCGCCTTGCCTTCCTCTTAACTAGGTCGAAGGGGAATCTATGAACTCTCCCTGGATGGGACAGGTCGATCCACTGAACCTCCTCAGAAGCTACGCCCTCACCCTGGATAAGTGTGCCCTTGTTGTTGGACCCTGTGTAACTGTTGCTGAAGAATGATGGAAAACCTGTGTGATCTTCCCGATGACTAGGGTGTGTCTCTCAACACCGAGATCAGCCAACTGGTGTCTTCCTCCTGGAATCCACTGAACTATCTCTCCTGAGATGTGCCTCTCTCCTCAATGACAAGTCATAATCTGCATAATGATGAATTAGGTCGCTGACCCTTCTCTTATATCTTTCTAAACCCTAATTCGCTGTTGACTTCCAAATTTAGATCGCCTGTTCTATTTTTAGCTCATAATGGCTTAAAAGTGCTTTTAACCACTTTTAGCTCAATGTCACTTTCTGAACATAACACCTTTGACTAGAGTGACCTCTAGTAACCCTGTTTACCCCTTTTCTGGCCCTGGCTATAGTCTAACGGGGCGGTTTAGACCATTAAGCCTCCTCTCAAGAGCTCCTATTTGGAAAGGGACATTACAGTCCTCCCTTCCCGAAATTGCTTGTCCTCAAGCAATACCAATCGAGGGTGCTGCAACACCTGCTCGCTCTCCCAAGTAGCATCCTCTACCGAAAGCCCTCTCCATCTGATCAAACACTCTCTGATGACCCTGCTCCTCAGTTTCCACTCCCGGAACTCCAAAACCTCCTCCGGAACCAACTCCAACTGTCCCTCCTCATCCAATGGGGGAAGCTCCTCTGATGTGCTAATTAATTGTCCCACTGCCTTTTTGAGGCAAGATACGTGGAACACGTTATGAATCTTGCTCCCCTCTAGAAGCTCTAGCTCATAAGAAACCTCGCCTACTCGGCGCATGATCCTGTAAGGGCCATAAAATTTGGGATTCAGCTTCTCGGCCCCACTCTTCTTCAGAGATGATTGTATGTAAGGTTGGAGTCTTAAGAAAACCAAATCCCCAACCTCAAAGCTGCTCTCTATCCTATGCTTGTCCGCATTGATCTTCTGTCGGTTCTGTGTCGTCTGCAGGTTCTCTTTCAACAACTTGAGAATCTCCTGACTCTCTACGATCCAATCCTTGGCCTTGGGAGCTCTGCTCTCTCAGAAAACCAAGTCTACCAAATTGGGAGCATCATATCTGTATAATGCTCGGAAGGGTGTCATACCAATGGACATGTGGAACGTGGTGGTGTAGCAATGCTCTCCTAAATGTAGCCACTTGACCCATGTTCTCTATTGTCCACCTACATAGTTCCTCAAATATCCTTCAACCCACTTGTTGACAATCTCAATCTGCCCATCTGTCTGAGGGTGATAGTTGGTGCTAGGTGTCAGCTCTGTCCCCACCAGCCTAAACAACTCTCTCCAGAATGTCCCCATGAACCGACTGTCCCTATCACTAACAATGTTCCTCGGTAACACGTGAAGTCTAAAGATCTCCCTGAAGAATAGCTTGGCTACCTGAACTGCATTGTACTCTGTCGGTATGGCATAGAAGTGAGCAAACTTGGTCAATTTGTCGACCACTACATAGATACAATCCTTACCCTGGACCTTGGGTAGGCCTGTGATGAAGTCCATCGATATACTCTCCCATTTCTGCTCTGGAATGGGGAGTGGCTAAAGTAGCCCTGCTGTAAGAGCATGCTTTGACTTGTTCTGCTAGCAAGTCACACACTCACTGATGTGTCTCATAACGTCCTGTTTGAGGCCCTTCCATCAGAACCTCTCCCTGATATGTCTGTAGGTTTTGAAAAAACCATAATGGCTTACTAGTGGTGAATCATGAACTATTATGAGGATCTTCTTCTTGAGCCCCGAATCTGGCACCAAGTAGACTCTGTCCTTGTAGAATATGACATCATCAATGACCCTGTACCTGTCATCCTGTATCTTCCCATCCATAACCTCACAAGCGAACTTGTTCTTGGAATATTCCACTAACAAGTGGGATTTCCAATCTACTTAAATCTCCATCAAAGAACATGCTGCAGGTCTCCTCGATAGTGCATCGGCCACAATGTTCTTCTTCCCCTTGACATACTCTATGTCGAAGTCGAATGCCTGTACCTTCGTCACCCATTTCTGTTGGCGCTCACTGAGGTCCTTCTACTCAAGGAAATACTTCAGGCTGTTGTGGTCTGTGTTGACCACGAATTTGTTGCCCACCAAATATTTTCTGAATTTGGTCAAGGCATGCATGATTGCCAGCATTTCCTTGTCATAAATGGAGTACAACCTCTCGAGTTGACTGAGCTTCTTTCTCTCGAATACAATGGGGTGTCCTCCCTGCATCAAAATTGCCCCAATACCCTCGCCGGATGCATCACACTCTAGTACAAATGGCAAGGTGAAGTCTAGAAATGCCAACACTAGACAAGTGCCCATGACTTCCTTCATGTGATCAAAGGCTTTCTATGACTCCTTGGTCCAGATGAAATCCCCATGCTTGGTAAGATCCATCAGCGGTGCTCCAAGCTAAGAAAAACCTCGAACAAACCGCCTGTAATAGCTGCACAACCCGAAGAAACTCCTCAACTCTGTCACGTTCTTGGGCGTTGGCCAATCCAGAATGGCCCTGATCTTCTCCTGGTGCACCTGTACCCCCTGTGCACTGATGATGTGGCCCAAGTAAAGTAGCTTTGCCATACCGAACTCACACTTGGACTCTTTGGCATATAATGACTGTGCCTGCTCAATACCTCATCCAGGTGCCTCATATGCTCCTGCCATGTCTTGCTGTAGACCAAGATGTCGCGGAAGAAAACCAAGGCTGATTTCCTCAACTGATCCCTGAATATGTGGTTCATGTAAGACTAGAATGTAGCGGGTGCATTGGTTAGCCCAAATGGCATAACCAGGAACTCAAAATGTCTAAAGTGACATCGAAATGTCGTCTTCTCTATGTCCTGCTCTCGGATGTTGATCTGATGATACACAGAGCGTAGATCAATCTTTGAGAAGAAAACTGCCCCATGCAGTTCATCCATCAAATCGTCAATGCACGGGATAGGATACCGGTTCTTGATGGTTTTCTTGTTCAAGGCTCGGTAATCAATGCACATCCTCATGGTGCCATCCTTCTTCAGAACTAATACAACTGAAGAGGCGAATGGGTTGTTGCTCGATCTAATGTGTCCCATCGCTAGCAATTCCTTGATTGCCTTCTCTATCTCATCCTTGAACCTCCTAGGATGACAATAGGGGGGTGTGATCATAGGTTTGGCTCCCACCTCCAACTCAATGGTGTGCTCAAACCCCCTGTCAGGTGGTCTCCCTGGTGGAATCGACCCAAAAACCTGTTGATGCCGTCCCAACAAATTCTTGATCTCTGTATGATATTGTTGGCGACCCTATGAATCCTTCGGCATAGTGATTGTAATGTCCCCACTTTGGGACATCATCACAATGTAGAGATTTATGATGACTAGAGTAGCCAGATGGAGGTTATAGCGAGTACAGGGGTATTTGAGAGGCATTGTGGGGTCCAACTTGCATTGATCCTCATGTTCCATCATTATGAGCCATTCCTCATAGGTTGACTTTGGTTTCGTTGCATTCTGACGATTTCCATGATTTTGACTATTTTGAGCTATAAGTTAATTGAAATCACTGAAGAGGCCATTTTGGGCACATTACTTGGAGGAACCTCTCAGTGTAATAGCTCATTGGAATCGGGAGGAGCAACACTACAAGATGGGATGGCTAGAAGTGACTTTTAGTGGCCAGGGAAGCCACAAGGAGAGATAAGGAGCTTTTCAAAGGTAAAAAGGTTAATTAATTAATTAAAGTGATTTAATTAATTAATTAATTATTAATAAAATGAAAGTCACTTTGGAGGGACAAGGTGAGCCAAAAGTATAAAAAAAAGGCAAGAGCCTCTTCTCATTCATTCATGTATGATCTTATTTTGATTTCTAGCTTCTAGCTAGTGAGCCCAACATTGGGGGTTTTGAGGGTTTTGACTTAACAAACCCTAGAGGACGATTCGGTGGTGAAAGATTCCACCTAGCTTGTCCAAAGCTTGGTCTCGGAGCTGCAATACGCTCCCACACCATTCTAGTTCCAGATCTACTCAGTTGCAGGAGGATTCTACATCAGTTGCTTGTGCAGATAGAGAGAGGGCGCACCAGTTGGGGGTTTCCAGCAAGGGGGGTGCACCATTCATTGAGGGAGGATTCGTCCTAGCTGAGGAGAAGGGATTTCGGGAATTCCAGGTATTGGGTTTCCTTTGCAGGTGTCTTGGCATCATTCTTGGTGGTTTTCCGGAGTCTTTCAGTGGAGGATCGATTTGTATTGAG